>CATIWF010046059.1:0-10899 GCA_949630135.1 Balakata baccata
ATTTATAGAGGCTCGGGTGTTAACAAACCTTAGTCCTCTCCCCAACCGTAATTGGGAGTTCAACTATCTCAACTTGAGATTACAAGAGAGTTTCCTAGTTAACTCACAACTAGAGAGTTTTCCTAGCTCACCCACAACTAAATGTTTTCTCAAGGCTCACACCGAACCCAATTCCCTTGTGTTTTGATGGCTTACACAATAACCAATTCCTTATGTTTTGAATAGGCTCACACACAATCCAAATAAGAGTTTTTCTCATTAGGATCACTCTTACAACCTATACCCAAGTGTTTAAGGTTAACACTTCAACCTTTCTTACAAAAGAGATGAGAATTAAAATTACAAGAGTTTTGGCACACTTAAAATCAAGCTCTTATGTTCTAAGGCCTTTTGGAGGTTTATTTATAGTATTTACCTTCCAATCAGCTGTTACATATGGTGCCAAAACTATTTCTAATGTTCTAAAAAATATTGACTAAAAGTTGTCTGACAGAAACAGTTTTCCGGTCGGAAAATTCATATATTTGTTGGAGCTTTACACGTGGCAGCCTTAAATTTGTCCTTTTCTTCAACGGCTCTTTAACGGCTAGTCTCAGTTAAATTTCCCCGTCGGGACAAGAGTTTCCCAGTTGGGAAAACATGTTTTTCGGTCGGGGCAACTTTCTAGAACTTTTGGAATGCTGAAATCGAGCACTTCCCGAGAGGGAAACTTTTTATCACAAGGGGGAACATGCCTTTCCTGAAGGGGAAACTGCATGTCTCGAGGGGGAAACTGTCCTTCAATTTTTGACCGATTTGTTCACTAAGCAAATCAAATCTAATTGACTTGAAATTTTGTACACTATCAAAACAACATTAGATGAAGACATTAGTAACATTTAATTTGATTGTCAAGATCAAAATAGAGATCAATCACCCTAAGATCAACACAAAACACAACCCTATTTCTAGAACATTATAGATTGTATAAACATTCCATTTAATCATTTTAATCATGCCATAATCCATTAAATTCATATTATACTAATTTAATGTGAAAATCATGGGTAATCCATGTCATTAATCCATAACATCAATTCTAATCCATTCATGTCAAAGCTCATAGCATTAGATAGTGACATTTCATTAAATTTGCCTATGCATTAGCAAACATGTAACTAGAAAGCAAATAAACATGATTATATGTATAAACCTCTAATAATGGAGCCGAAAACTCTCACTCTACCATATCTCTCAATTTCTGATGTTCATTCCTACCTTCTGTACCGCTCCCTGGCACCAAACATATGAGCCAAGGGTCATAAATCGTTCTAAATAGACTGTTCTGAGGGAACCATATCGAAACATTGGAAAAACTCTAACTTTATATGATAATGAACAATAGAACCCATCTAAAAGCATTAGAAGAATGAAAAATGAATCACCTTTCAAAATCGAGAATAGAGATAAACGATTTGGCAGCTAGTCATGTTCTTGATGAAAAACACCAAAACCCTAATTAAATATTTGATAAACCTAATCTAAATGTGTTTTCTTATATTATATCAAGGGGGAAGTAAAGGAGAATGATAGGGAATGCTTCTACAAGGTCTAAGGTGTTCAGAGGGCAGCCAGGTGCAAAAAATGATGTAAAAACATATAGTTATATTGTGGAGTGCAGAGGCAAGTCCCGAGCAAGAAATCAGTATCGCGAGATGGACACCTCTTTTGACTACAATCCAGTCTTTCCCGAGCGAGAATCAAATCTGTCCACCAAAACAAACATACATGCCGACATGATCCATTTCATATTTTTACTTTTAATTACCATAATACCCCTCAATATTCGTATTATTTCTAGGCCTTAAATTGTGGGCGTTGTAGTAATGGTAAACTTTCAGTAGGTAGGAGCTACATAATTGTAAACTTTGAAAAATGATAAGAAAACAGTTTGTAAACTTTTGATATGTTTTGAGCTTAAATTGTGGTAAACCTTAGGTGTATCTTAACTTAATATTTAGTAAACCTCGGGTAAACCTTGAGTAAACTTTATGTATGCATTAGCTTTAGCTATGGAATACCTTAGCCATACATTGGATAAATCTTTGGTGTACCTTAGGTAAACCTAGGTACACCTTAGTTTGACCTTAGATAAATCTACAATAAACCTTGGGTATACCTTAGTTAACCTTTGGTGAATCTTAGGTAAACCTAGGTTTACCTTGGCTAAAATTTAACTTTTCTAATCCTTGATAGCTCTTTAGCATTTACCGTTCCTATGAACACCATGAAACTGTTGGTCTAATCAGCAATCCACAGTGAAGTCCATAGTATATTTTAATACAGCACAACCCAACAAAAAAAATACTAGATGAATTTTATAGTGCCTAAAATAGAAAAACCAACATGGAAAAATAGGAGTATTTTGAGCAGAAAAGAAAAAGAATTGATTCAAAGAAATAGCAATGCATCAAGCCGTAATATTCATAGCTCCTCCTTAGCTTTTCCTTCACTCCAATTGCATATGCAAGACCAAATCTTCTTTCTTCTAGACATGCAAACCTTTTTTGGGTATTTTCCAAACACAGCCAAAATTTTCAAGCCATATTACCACAAATCTTCTTTTCTTCTGCACATGCAAACCTTTTTTTATGCATTTTCCAAGTACAATCGAAATATTTAAGCCATATTGTGTCAGCAAGTTCCTTCTATCTTAGCGCTAGATCCAGACCTTCAACTGAGAGCTAAAGCGATTCTAATTTTAAGAAGAACATATCTAACAAAGGAAAAAAGTAACAGCATTTTGAGTCGTAATGAAAGAAATTAGTTGAGAGAAAAATTAGGGCTAGCTAACTAAAGAGAAAATGAGTAAATAATGAGATTAGGGTAAGAACGAAAAAGAAGAGAACTAAAGAAAAGAATGAACAAAGAAAAAAATGGGAGCAGAGTTGAGAAGAAATAAATTGCTTGGGAGAAAGAGCTGGCTAACTAAACAAAAAATGAGAAAAGAATGAGATTAGGGTAAGAAATAGGGAAAAGGGTAGTGGAACCAAAATTAAAGCATAAGCACATTAGTTGAAAAAAAATAACATCTCAAATGGCATAGATCGAAGCAATGAAGAAGTAGTAGCAACTAGGAAGTACAAAACGGCACCACATCAAGTGAAGGGGAATGCAAAAAAAGGCACCGTTTTGGAAGAGGGAAAGCGTATGTAGAATAACCCACATGGCGTCGTTTTTAAAGTGGAAAATTTTGGTAGTTGCCAAAATAGATAACATGACACCGTTTTTTGTTGATGAAGGGCAAAAATGGAAACACATTGTAGTAGTTATAGTGATTCCAACAGCCCTTTTATTATATAGAATAGATGTTATATATACATTATTTAATTCTTATTAATCATTATATATACTAAATTTTAAATATTTAGATATCGCTTCTTTCAATAGAATTTGGTTAAAAAATAGTTTAGTAAAGTTCTCAGTCCATATATCACTAAAAGATCTATATTCGTCAACGTTAAAGTTAACAGTACAGATCAGCTTAATTCTAGTAAAAAAAGTCAATGGTATAGTTCGGTCCTAAATCTTTTTTTTTATTCTTTGGTCAAGTTCAGAAAGATCCAGCATCTGTGTACAACCCTAATGGTATATGCATATACTACCTTTTGAATAACCTAAAAACAGACTTTAAAAGGAACTCAAAGAACATCAAAGAACCATTTCCTGAGGTAGCAAATGATATACTACAGAGGAATGTGAAATGCATATGAAAGATATAGACAACATAGATACAAGGCTCATACCATATCTTATATCAATGAGGACACACAAGTGGGCCAGAGCTTATACAACAAATAATAAATACTCAGTGATGACATCAAACATAGTCGAATCAATTAATGCAACAAACAAATAATCTAAAGAGTTACCAATAACAACATTACTAGAATATCTACGAGGTTTAGTACGAGACCAGATTTATAAAAATTAAAACAATGCAAGGGCAACTTTCACAAAGTTAGCAACAGGCCTGAATAGATGCTATCAAAAAACTATCTTCACTTAATGAAAATGTAGGTAAAAATTTTCAATTCTCTTAAACATTTGGTAAATATATGCTATAGCTCGAGTACATATATGCTAGTTGTTGGTAAACCTTTGGTATATCTCTGATAAATTTTTAAAATAGGTAAACCTTAGTAAAACTTAGGTAAACTTTGGGTAAACAATGCAAATATCTTTGCTAATCCTTAAGTAAATATATGTTCTATGTTAGATAAAGCTAGGAAACATCTATATTAAATCTTAGGTAAAAATTTGATAACTTTAGGTAAATCTTGGGTAAAACTTAGGTAAACCTTAGGTAAAGTTTGGAAACATATTATATGGTAAACCTTGTTAGAGAAGTTCTCTAAAGGCAATCACCTTTAGCACTTATTGTACATATTTATTTAATTAATAAAATGCATTTTCATTTGTTGGTATTCATTTATTATATGAATTGATAGTGATCTTAGATCAATTAATGAAGTCCTTAACATAGTATGAAGAAAATCATAATGAGATCATGATAATGAGATTCTTATCATGTATAATTATGTTAGTATCTAAATTATCCCTAGTCATAGGATCAATGAGATGAGACATTATTAATCCAGATAGACTAGCATACGTTATATTCCTTGATCGGATCAAACAGTCGATCTCATAATCTGTAAGCATGGGATGTTTAGAGTTAACATGTGGATGCTTGCTAAGAGTAGCTAAGTACATTGGATGACCTTCTATGAGACAATCATATAAATTTCTATTTAAATGTCAATGATAGTCTCGTCATAGTAATGATACAAGTATCCTTAGACTTGAGGTACTCAAGGATATCTTGGATACTGATTTTGTACTTTAACTTTATTCCTTGTTACCTTATATAGGTTGCTCATAGGGTGGTGATTGGGTATAACTTGAGGTATTCAAAGGTAATTAGGTAGCTAACAAAGGATTCACCACCTCGAATAGAGGGAGTGTATACCCATAGCCACTTGTCGAGACATTACTCAGGAATCTGTGGCCAGAGAGGAAATGTCATAAAGATGATCTTTAGTGACATGTCTAATAGAGTAATTAGTCTCAAGAATAAGATCCAATATCACTTGGGCTAGATGTGACGTAGTCAGTCTAGCAGGAGTTAACACATTATCCATACTCTGAACCGAGTGGAGTATAAAATGGGGAACAGATAAATTGCAAATGAATTGTCTATGGAAAGATTCATAGTCAAACCATTGGCTTTCTAGTTAATTGGGGGTCATGATGTGTTGTTAGATACCACTCATGACTTGCTTAAATTAATTGATAATTTAAATGGCCAAGAAAGCAGGGAACCTAATAGGTCACACGCTTTGGAGATGTAAAGAATGAGTAAAATGACTTTGGATGAGATCAAAAAATATAAGAGAATTATTTCGAGTTGGTTCGCGATAAGATCGCGGAAAAAAATCACTCGGAGGGGTTGACGGGCCCTTAGGGCCCTGCCTGTCTAGCTGGGCCTGCTAGCGCACAGCAGCTTGCAAATCACATTTAGTTGGCCTTTAATGGCTATAATTCATATAACTCCTCATTTTCTTCTCTCTTAATTTTTGCTCTATGAAACTGATATTCTTTTGGATCTAAAATACCCTAAAAGATAGAAAATAGACAAGAAAAAATTTTTGGGAGAAGAAAAATTTTTGGAGACAATAAGAAAATTAATGAGTTTAATTTTTCTCTCAAAGGAATACACATTATTACTAATACTTCGAGGTGTGATCAAGTCATCTCTCTATTGGTTTTATTCTCTCTGTTTTGCGTGGATATTGTTAGAGACAATCCTAGATTAAATTGTTGTGGTTTGCTATAACCCAACAAGGTGAGAAGTTGAAGAAAAATAAAGAAATTATGAAGGTATAATTTCTGAATTTTGCTTTGTTAAATCAGTTTTAATTGACACAAGTATAATCTTTTGATTTGAGTTTTGAAAAATTTTATTTTCTATTGTGTTTTATGAATGTGATTCATCCTCAAAACCAAACAAATCATGCCTAAACTATACACATATCTCTACTATACATTAGGTAAATATTGGTTGTATCTTAGATAAATCTAGTAAACATTTATGGTAAACCTTAGGTAAACATTGAGTAAACCTTATGTAAAGCTTAAATATTGTATAAAAATTTAAAATAAAACTAATAAATTTTTTTTTTCTTTCCATGCAGGTAAAAGGATCACCTGATAATTCATTCAATGTACAAGAAGGTCAAAATCCATTCATAGTAAACTTACTGGAAAGAATATGTACTTGTAGAAGATTTCAACTTGATGAGCTACCATATCCATATGCATTAGCTGCATTAGACTATATAAACCAAGATCCACATACTTATTGCTCACACTTCTATACAAGAAAATCTTCTGGCAATATATGATGGAATTGTATATCCACTTGGAAGACTATCAACTTGGAAAATACAAATAAAAGTTAAATAAATACAAGTAAAACCACCACAAGGAATGATAAAATATGGAAGACCAAAGAAAATAAGAATATAAGTGCCATGAGAGACAAAAAAAAACAAAAACAAAAACAAAATAAATGTAGTAGATATGGACGACATGGCCACAATAGAAAAATATGCAGAAATGTACCAAAATAAACAATATTTTGTTTGAATAAACAATAATTTTAGCAATTGTGAACAATATGCATGATAATAATATTAGTAAATATCACATTAAGATGCAGAAATATGCGTATATATTTACTATATGTGTGAAACACCTAGAGTAAACCTTAGGAAAACCTATGCAATATCTCACCTAAAATGTGTGAAGTATCTATGATAAACCTTTGGTAAATTTTGGGTAAATCTCTCGTATTTCTCTTGGGTCATGGCAAGTGAAAGTCTGGAATACATACACTAAATCTAGGGTAAATTATGGATTATATATGTTAAATATGTGAAATATCTATAACAAACTCTCGGTAAACTTTAGGTAAACCTCTGGTATATCTTTTGGGTAAACTTTAGGTAAACCTCTGGTATATCTTTCGGGTAAATTTTAGATAAATCTCAGGTAAACATTAGGTAAACTTCTATTATATCTCTTGAAAATGACTGGAATACCTAACATTCCACAAACTAATACCAATACCCATAATAACAATTACATAAAGAGCTTAACAGAAAAATATTAACATCACATATACTAACAAAAATCTCTTGTAATCGAAAAAAATTATGGAGGCAATGATATAAATGAATCATATTTATATTATATTTCAAAATAAAAGAGTAAATATTACATAAAAAAATTAAAAAAAAAAACAAAAAGTGTAAAAGTTACAATTCACCTATAAACTAACCCTCCTTATTTTCTTCAACTTTCTAAGTGCATAATCATCACTCTCGCTTTCAATTGTGCCATCCAATTTTCCTTGACCATACTTTCACAAAGACACAACAAGTATATTTCTATACAGATCAATGGCAACTTCAAAATGAATGTCTTTGCTAATGATAAAATGCTCAGCAAATAGGCAAATAAATGCACCACAATTACTAAAAGAAATTAAAAACAAAAAATAAGAAAATAACAATCACTTTATATATAAGAAAATAACGCAATTCAATACTCACACAAATTCCTGTTGTGGCAGATTCTGAACTTCCACCATATCAAATGGATCTTCTAGCTTTTTACTGTCATACACCTTGGACTTTATATATTCTTAACTCTTCCCATCATATGTGCTAGAATCAGAAAGAAAAAGTGGAAGCATAACATAGGCTTCAAAGCATTTGCAGCAGCAATCCTTTGCTGAACACTTGACAACGAATTGTATACATATATACATATCTCCTCAAAACTCAGCCTTACCAAAATCCAATGTCTTTATCTATTACATGAACATGAAAAAGAATATGGTTTATTTCTATCCATGGCGTATTATATTGAAGTCGTAGCCCCAACATAGTATCCATAATTATATCATCAGCAATAAAGATTACAAATAGATTTTTCTTATCAGCACATGTCAAACTTGGGTGTACTATGGCATAACAGGGGCAACCTCAGATATACTTTGGGTAAACTTTGGTACATGTTGGTAAATATTTAGTAAACATAAGGGTAAAATTTTGGTATACTTAGAGTAAACCTTGGGTATACTTTCATGTGTAAACTTAGGGTAAACCTTCAGTGTACAATGAGTAAACCTTGGCATTACAGGGGCAACCTTAGATATACTTTAGGTAAACTTTGGTATACATTTAATATATATAAGGGTAAACAATAGGGTACCTGGGATAAACCTTGGGTATACTTTTAGCTAGAAATTAAATAATAGAGTATATGCATAAAAAACTTATAGCATTATGCAAATAACAATTCACAATACATAACCAATAAAACCAGATCTTATCATAGGCAGTAAAAACAACAAAATTCGGTCCAAACTCAATTTTACTTTTACTAGCTCTGTACACTTTATTAACAATATAAAAATTAAAAAAATATTAGTCAAATATAAAAACATAAAAAATATACAACTTTACCTTTTTCTCTTCAATTGACCTTTCACAATCCACTCATAAAACAATGACTGCTCAGTAAATGCAAGTCCCTCATGAAGAAAATCATTAAAAGGACATGACAATTCAACACTCCTCTTGATTTAGGACCTGAATCCTCTGTTGTTGAACCAAATTTGTTCACAAAAAGAGATTTCATGTGAGCACCTAGTGTAGTTTTCCTTAAGAAAACATTACCAACTCCTAGCCTTCTTTGTTGCATTATATTCTCTTTCTCTACTGGATTTTCAGGAGGAGTAACAACATCTGCACCGATAGATTTTGCAGCCTATCTTTCTTATCAGCTTGGCTATCAAATGTTATATGCTTTTTCTCTACTAGCTTTTCAGAAGCTAGCACTAGTACATTCCACAACATCTGAATCTTTCTTATCTAGTTAGCTATTAGAAGTTGGTGTCAGCAAAGTAAAAGATGGTTCATCAGCATTAACAACATACTTTCTATGTTGTTTGACAATTAAATCAATCTTCTTAAAAACATAATCATCATAAAAAATTATTTGAGTCCTTATTCAAATCTAGTTCATCATTCTGAAAAAAAATAAAGATAAACATAAATGTAAGATCAATATAGAGTAAATATCATGAATATAAATTGTCTACACGTAGGGTAAATCTTGGATAAATCCTTGACAAATCTTAGGTAACATCCTTTGATAGACCTTGAATAAACCTTCGGTATATCCTAGAAAACCTATGCTAAATTCTTTAGTAAACTTTGGGTAAACACTAATATGTCTTTGGAAAATCATCTAGTAAACCTTGGATACATATAGGTAAACTTTATGTAAATCAATGATAATATATGGTAAATCTTAGGTAAACTTTAAGCAATTTTTGAGGAAACTTATGATAAATTCTTTGGTAAACACTGGATAAACCCTTACTAAACCTTGGGTAAACCCTTTAAAAAACCTTGGACACAAACAAGTACACTTTGGAGTAAACATATGGCACACCATCGGTAAACCTATCCTAAATCCTTTGATAAACTTTGGATAAATTAGGAGTAAACCCTTAGGTATACATAATAAAAACTCACTTAAAATTCAAAAGATAGACTAAAATCTCACAATACAATAAAAAAAATTAAAAAAAAAACAAAGCTTACATGCTCCTCAAAAACCAAATCGACAACAACAGTATTATTTGTGGTCAGGTTGCTTCTTTCAATCTTATCTATTTAAGCTAGGACACCATTGCTAAAGAAAGAATCTACTGAACTTTTATTCTCTCCCTCACTTACATCCTATAATAAAATAAAATAATTAATCAATACATGTTTAACAATTACAAAACAAAACATTAATTACTTAACACAAAAAAATCAAAACGCAAAAATTTAAAAAGATCTATAACTTACAATCAATTGAGAAACTATAACAAGAACTTTAATAGTAACACCTTATACTTATGAATATCCTTTTTACTTGTATTATGTTATCATGTATAACATGAGAATAAGATAGAGTTCTGTTTATAATGAGGGATAAATTTTTTTTTTGAATCATATAATATCATCACTATGTAACATTTAATAATTTCCTTAGCATCACAGCTTGACTGTAAACATAATAGATTACATACGCTAATAATTTAGACGATATATTCAATTATTTCAAGTAGAAAGTTCAAGGTCAAATATGCATTTATACATCATTGCATATTTACTAATTTATACATATGCAGATATACAACCCAAAATATAGATGTCATGTTCCTATATATATGTGTAATACAAGGAGAGAGATTAGTGAGGTTTAGCCGGTGATCTGTGATTCATGTCTTCTATATAGTATGCACCTCCAAAATGAGCTAATTACATGACTTCCTGAAAAATAATGCAATTTGATGAGTTGTAATTCAATGAGAATAATTATCAAAAGTTTTCTAAAGTATCAAGTTAATCGCATGTCATTCTATTTATCAATATCATATGAATATAAATAATATTAAATTATTTAAGCATTTCATTTGCTTATACTTATACTCATGTCATTTTCTTTTTATTTTGACCAAGCTAAATAGACACTGTCCTAGATTTCCATGTGAACATTTGCATTTGCTAGCTGGCTTGATTATCTGTAACATTTGCAGATTTGTTAGGCCATAGGCCTTTTCTTTTGCTTTTGAACATTTGTTTGGGCCATAGGCCTCTTCTTTTGCTTTAAATGACATCTAGCTAGTCACAACACCTTTTTAAATCCATATGCATATGCATTTGCAACAATCATTACTTAACATTTGCATTTATATCACATTTGCATATTCAATAATCAATTACTTCA
>CATIWF010046065.1:0-16335 GCA_949630135.1 Balakata baccata
TGTATTATTTAACATTAATTTGATGAATTTAATTTCATAATATAATATATAAAATTAAGTTAATATAATTAATTATATTTAATAATATAATTATTATAAAGCTAAAGTTAATTAATTAGAAAAATTAATATCAGAGAAACATTTACTCGATATTGGGTTTAAGTATATATACTATAAGTTAATAATACTAATTATACTTAATAATATAAATATAATTATTAATATAAATATATTTATAATTAATATAAAATTAAAGTTCATTATAAACTCGGTATCGATTTTAAGTAAATATACATATTACGTTAAAATCAGATCTTAAATTTATTTTATTTTTTATTTAATTTATTTGACAATAAAAAAATTATCATTTTAATTATTAATAGTGAATATAATATATTAAAAATTAATTAAATTCCACGTATTAAAATTGATATCAAAAATAAAATATATTTAAAAGTATAATTAAAATTTTTATGATGTAATGGTGAAATACACTATTGGCATTTTTCTTCCAATTCCATCCAAATTGCAACAATCAGGTGATAGGACAACTAACACAATCAATCTATGGAATCTGGCCCTCCAATTATCAATGACTCGAAATTACACCAGTAGAAGTAAACATAGGTTTGCAAGATCTCATTATCTGAAATATAAATATTACAAACAGTAGTTCGTTAACAGAAAAATCCGCTGGAAAAAGATAAACAGCAATGTGAAAATTAAATAATCTGGAACCAACAAAATTTCAACAGAAGATAATTACTACGAAGAAGAAAATTGATTGGCTCTTTTTCTTTCAGTGCCGTCTTTCACTGTGTATCTTTATGCACGAATTCCCCTGTTGAGGCTAACCATGCGGTTGGAAGCATCCATCTGAGATCCCCTCACTGAACTCCTTCCTGACCCACCATATGCAGAGTCTCGATATCCACCAGCTCGTCCAGTCCCTCTTGAATAGCCTCCACCTGTAGCTTGACCCATTGCTGGGGGTCTCCCACCAGCAACATTATATCCAGAACGTGCAGAACCGTGCCTGCCTTGAGTAAGAGCCAAGTTGTCTTGCCACTTACCAACTCCGGCAGCCATGCTGGCATAATCTTGGCTGTCTTTCCGTCGAAGAGGCAGATCCAAACTGCCACCACCAATCCGTGCCTCTATGGCTCTTTCATTGCTCTCAGCCAGGACTGACAACTTCTCTGTTAATTGAAATGCCAGTGCCTGCAACCTTGTGTGCTCCACATCTTGGAAAACAATGCACTGTGTTGGCTGATCCCAACTTGCATGGAGCTCCTCATTAATCATCATTTTGCTGACAATGCTGTGTGTTTGGGCTCCTGAGATGTCAAACATTTTGGTGAGCTGGTCCAAGCTAAGTGATTCATATGATGAGGAGTAGGTAAAAAGGTATGTCCTCAGAGCTTCTTCCTTAATCTTTGCTTTAAGCATCTCAAGAACAGTGTCTTTGTTCCTAAGGAGCCTCCAAATATCAAGAGAGTTTATGACATCAAAAGCTTTCTGGAAATCTCCTTTGCTGAGAGCCCTAGTGGCAGCCATTACATGATCCCTGACATTTTCAGGAGGGCCTGTGAAAGTTTGTCTCTCACTAACTTCAAGCAACCGCCTGAATGTCTTGCTAATGACTTTGCGCTTAGCATCAAGTGTATTGGCTGCCATGTGAGGGACCTCCAGTAGCATCGCACAGATGAGGTGGACAGCCTCCAGAAGCTCAAGATTTATGTGCATGTGATATGGCATTTGGCGTCTTCTTTCAAGTCTTTCCTGGCAAAACCAATTTACAACAGTCAGTGGATGGTTGGATGACAACATATTTTGAACTTTAAGATCTAAACCACATTATCCATATGTTAGACCAATATTTTATAGGAAACATGCATGAACAACAATGTTTACCAATAGGATACGCATCATATTTTATAGTAGCCAATCATTTTGTGTGTGTGCGTGTGTTAACACTCTCCACAGGATGAAATTTAAATGGCCAGAATGCACTGTTAAATTGCAATGAATTATAGAACCAGTAAATACTCTTTTACCGATGAAAAGAGCTGTTGTCTGTTGGAACAAATCTTTGCATTTTGTTCGCAGTAGTCCACATTTATACTCTTTGACATCAGCTATGGAACAAAACTCAAGTCTTGCATACACCACTCACAAATTAACAGACAGATAATACTCTGTTCCTTAAGTCTCGCATATTAACTGACAGAAAGAACTTCACATTATTTGTATTTAGAATTCTTTATGAATGCTAACGAGGAAAGTATAAAAACACTAGCAAGTACTCTATCTCAAACTTGTCAGCTCAATATATTCCCAACCCAGGGAAGGGGGGACAAAGAAACCGTGGAAGTGTGAAATGAAGCACTATCTACTCAACCTTGTAACATGGACAGACTTGAAACATCCTAGATCATATTGCGTTATGATTCATTTCCATTTTCTTTTCCATACAATCCAGCATATCAATTCCTGTAAGCTAAAAGAGATGTTCTAAAGTACTTATTTGACAACTTCCACCCACAGCTAGTTGAGTACTTTAGATAATAAAAGAAGGATAATTCTAAATTATGGACACAGGTTGACAAATATAACAAACAATAAAGAACAAATAGTACCTGCTCTGGAGTCTTCTCATGATACCGACTTTGAGAAACACCTTGAGCAAGCAACTCTTTTACCCTTCCACCAGAATACAGCTCAGAAAGACAACCATGTCCTTCAGTAATTAGCCCAACACGAAATGCACATAAACCAAGCTGTGCCATAGCCCTGTTGAAAAGTATCTGGCTTGAAATATCCATATGTTGGATACTATCTTGCAGGTGACTCATCAGTAACAAGTCTCGGGAAGTTGAGAACTCATCGAGCAAAGCATGGTGATATATATCACACAGCATTGCACGAGCTTTAGTTCGCTCATCTCCATACTTGTATATGAGAGAGACTAACATATCCATCATTGTCCTGCTATTCTCAGGAAATGTAGACTTTCGAGGCACAATCTCAGGAGTAGCAACAAATGCTGAGGGGCCCCTACTGTCCTCAACCTTTGGCTCCTCAGCATTATCCCCATCATCTGCTTGTTCAGCTAATTTCCTCATAGCATCATAAACCTCTTGCGGTTTGTAATAGATAAGCTCAACCCGCCTTAAGGCAACCTTTGATGCAGCTTTGAAATCTCCAACTCGCTCAAGATACTCCTGAACATTCTGAGCAAGAACCAAAAAAATAGGTTCATCCCGCAGCCTCTCAACATACTCACGTGTATGTGGATCAATGCATTGCAAACTTTTGAAGAACTCAGTATCTATTCTCTCGAGAAAAGCCACCAGGTTCCCCCAAACTCGGATTGTCCCATTATAGTCAGCCCCCTTCTGGGTTTCATTCTCATCAGGTTCAACCATATCATCCACTACAATATTCGGATACTGCACAAGAATATCAAGAATAACCTGCATATTCTGCACACACTTCTTCCACACATTTATAGGCATATGACCAGTCAGAGCTGGATTCACATCGAATTGTGCAGAGACCACACTAAAAAGAATCTCAAGCTTCTGCGCTGGTGTCTTAGCAACCTTTGTCAAAAAAGTTAGTTGCTCTACCTGCTCAAATCTTCCAGTTCCCTTCCTACCTCGAGCAGCAACAACCTCTTTAAACTTTTTGTTTACAATATCCCATGTAATTTCACTAGGATCTTTCATAAATTGTTTATCCATGAGCTTATCTTTCTTGCTCAACATCTTCTGCCAGTCTCCTTCAACCTCATTTTGATTATCCTGACGATCCTCCTCTTCTTGATCCTCATCAGACATTGCAACATCCTCATCAAACTCCTCTTCTGTGTCATCATCATCATCTACTGACTCATCATCTCCCCCCTGTTCCACCTCACTCTCAGGATTTTCTCTATATTTGTTAATCAAATCCTCATATTGCTTATTGTTCTTCTTCAGTTTCTGCTTCATTGAGTTCAAGGCCTTAGCATTACTACTGCTCATCTTCTTCTTTGCTTCTTTATTTGCCAAAGCCTCATTCAAGAAATCCTCCAACATCACAAGAGCTTTGATGTAAAGGGTAGGGACTTTATCAGATTCTGTCACTCGCATGACTTTCTCAAGCTGCTTATTAAGCTTATCAAAATTCTCTTGTAAGCTGACCCAATCATTGATCTTCATTGCATTCTTAATTTGATCTACGGTGGCTGTCAACTCCTCGAACCGTTTGTCTTTTGTTGACTTCACGACACGTTTTTGATCATCAGAGTCATCACTATCACTAGCAGTTCCTCTGAGGTACCTGTTCTGGGGAGCCTGAGTGGTAGACTCCCCTACTGCAATGTCATCAACCTCCTCCTCAATATCAGTATCTTCCTCCTCTGTGTCACTTCCCTAAAATGACAAGAAAAAAATGAAACATATTGAAAGGATGCATAAGTGACATCAATTGTTTTTACACGACACTGGAATAGAAAATCCAAAATCCAGACTAAGTATATAACAAACCTGTCCCCAGAAACGTGATGCCATCTTGAAGTAAAACTAAATGCAATGAGTTGTAAAACCTCTAAAATCTGCAATAACAAGCATAAACACCAAACAGATAACAAGGTAAATTGATTGAACGCACTAAAAAATGAAAGAGAGAGAGAGAGAGAGAGAGAGAACTCACTAAGATTTCAATAATAACATGATTTCCAAAATTTTCAAGGTAGATTGATTTAAACTTTGTATACAAACTTGCACTGCTATAACAACTCGAGTGGAGTTCAAATGAAGTGATAATACAAACTGTGGTTTTCTTAACAAAATTTAGTCATAATTAAGATCCTAGAAGCTAAAGACCTTATTAAACTCAAATTATCATAACAAATAAATCCAGTGGAAGAAATTTTATCCTCTTTATTCAAATATATTAAGAATATAACAAAAATCAAAACCTTTTATAATAACAAAATATTAAATGACGGTTTTCAGGGTTTCTTTGAGTTAGCTTGTCTCTATCTCGGGGAAGGCTTTCATGAATGGCTCGGCAACCCGAGGCCTTACCCACCTACACCCCTGCCTTTAGATAATAGGGACAAAAATAAATCAAAGGCGAAAATTTATGCTGGAAAGTTTGAACGAAAATCCTCGCCTTCATTTCATTTAAAAACTATAAAGAAATTTTTAAAAAAAAACACCGCTGCTCTGTCTTGAGATATAAAAGCTCCATGCGCACATCAAAAAAAGTCTAAGTCTTCATTTTTTTTCTTTATCAATAATACGAATCCCTTCCTCGCACAAAAACCACAAGCAGAATAAAATACAGTAATTCTCGCTCCCTACTGCGCTTTCCTAGAAACAAACAGAAAATACAGGACTACCTGAAAGAAAGCAATCGAGAGGTTGAGGATGCGCCGTGAACTGCGGTGTGGCGGATCCGAGGAACTGCGACAGAAGGGTTGCGCAGTGTTCATTTGACATATATTAAGGATGCATTGGGCTCAACTAAAGCCTAGGTTTGGGCTTTAATTGGGCTTCAAAGGGCCTCTGAAATTTCGTGATGGTCATCCACTTTGGGCTAATAACAGGTAATAGAATGGAAACTTTTCAAAAATATCAAAAAATTCCTAAAATATTATAATATTACTTCAACTTAAAGTTTTTTTAAAACTACCAAAAATATCCAAAAAATATTATAAAAATACTTAAATTCAAAAAATTACTCTAAAATATACCAAAAATTACAAATACAATACATTTTCTCATTCAATATCCTTGGTAATATTTTAGATATACAGTGGATAATAGAATCTACATATTTTCCATTGGTGGTGGAAGAATGACATTCAGACTTTGGCGATTAATAGGACTGTAAACGAACTCAAGCTTAGTTCATTTAAATATGTGAAAGACTTGAACTCGACTCGAGCTTTTATATTTGAGTTTGAGTTCGACTTATTTTAAAATAATTAAGGTCGTGAAAGGCTCGAGCTCGGTTCATAAATAATTCATTTATTATAATTAACAAGTTTAATTCTAATTTGGCTTATTAACCAATAATGACGAAACCCGAATTTGACTTGTTAACTACCGATAAGAGTTTGAGTTCAAGCTCGATAATAAACAATATATTTGTTTAAGAGCTCGTTAAATAAGTCTTAAATAAATACATTTGTAATTTTTTAAACGTATATATTTATAAGCTAACAAACCAAATAGTATTGAGTTAAAGCTCGAAAAGATTTTCAAACTCGGATTTGAGCTCAAACTCGATACTTCAAAATTAACAAATAATTTCGAACGAATTTTTTTTCAAATTGAGATCTAAATAACCCACTTGATTCATTTACAATTCTAATTATAAATATCCCAAACTGCGTCAGCAAAATGGACATGGATAGGAAGAAGAGTTGCTTAACCATTTTTTGAAAAGCTTTTTGTGACTAAAAATTCAATTTTTAACTTAATCTTTATGTAATAATTTTTCATAATCGGGTTTATATTTTTTTGTCATCATTATTTTGTATTATTTTACAAAAGTGTTAGAAAAATTTTATTTTTTTAATATTTTATTGGGGTCCATATTATTTTTTTAATGGGTCCATATTATTTGACTATAACACTTGAAAAAATTATCCCAAAACTCATAATAAGGTGCATCTCCTACTATGACTATACATTGATTTAGTATATTTTGAAAATATCTTAGTATGAATTGAGAATATTATGGGAATTTCTTATGAATTTCTCAGTTATACCATAAAATATTTTGGATATATTTTAAAAAAATTTTGAAAATTTTTTAGAAATACTTTAAGTATACTTTAAAAATATCTTAAATGTATATTGGGAATACATTAGTAACCAAACATGACCCGATTCACATTTTGAGAAAATAAACGACGTTGACTCTTTGAATGAAATAATTTAAGTCCAATGCAAGAGAACTTATTCATGTTTCATAATTTCAATGGGGTCCATGGAGCTTAGATTGATTCTCTTCTTCGCTATGCTTCTATGCATCCATAGAGTGAAGTAAACAGATCTTAAAGATATTTCACATATATATGTATAGATTTTTGAGTTTTGGTTTGGAAATCTTCTTTAGATGAGGTTTTTGCAATTTGATTTCTTACTTGCTTCGGTATCTGGCCTCTTAGCAATTCTCATCTACATTACCAGCGTCTCCAATCTTAGTATGATATTTTATTTTCTAAATAAACTGTATATTTGCTTTGTTTGTTGATGTTAATTTGATGAATTTGGATTTATATGTTCATACGGATGTGATCCACTTGTTATGGCATGAAGATGTAGAAGTTTTGAAATCTTCTTTACTGAAAAATTATTAAGTAAAATTAAAAAAAAATTCAATAAAAATGAAAAAGAAATATTTTGTTTCTATTTTTTAAAAATAAAGTAAAAACAGGTGTGTGATAAAATTTCCTCCAACAGAAATTCAGAAGAGAATTTTATAGGATTCCCAATTTTTTATACTTTTAATTTTTTTTTTTTATATTAAATGTACTTTTTTATTTGATCTATTTTTTTCCTTCTATCTTTCTTCTATTATAGAGATTTCCGCAACTACTTCAATTTTTGCAATCTAATTTTCATTCTAAACTCCAATTTTTGTCTTCTGCTCTCTTTCGCTGCTTTTATCTTTGTCGCCCCTCGCTTCTCTTCTCCGCAGCTACCATTCCATCCGCGAATCATTATACTCCAATTTTGCGAAATAATCATTATCATGGATCCAATGTTTGGTGAATTGCTTGGTGGTGTTGTTTCTCCAACTGTATTTGGTAATTTTCAGAATGTTCATTGTGTTGATTAAAGGTGAATTGCTTGGTGTTGCTGTTTCTCCAACTAATTGCTACTTACCGAGTATCGCCATTTAAAAAAAAAACATGAGAAATTCAGGCTCCCTCTTTTAATTCTTCCGGTTTTTGATTTCAGTGAACGTGAGATTTGATTATGTTGATGAAGAATGTAGAAAAAGCTTCAATTTGAAGAAGATTTGTTGATTGTGATGGAGTTTGTGCTAATTAATAATTAAGGGCTTCATCAATTATTAACCTCACTACGATTCAAAAAGATCAGTCGAATACTTAAATTATTTTGAACTTGTATTCTGCTTCTTATTCTGATGAGACTACAGTTGCTTTGGCTCGTATACAATTGATTCTATGGGACATTTCACAAACTTTTTAATTGCCCAGTATGTGTACTGAAATTTCACAAAATGGTTAGTATAGTACTTAAAGTCATCGGGTGAATTACGTAAATAGCAATAATTTAATATTTCAAATATTATTTTAGTTATAAAATAAAATATTAGATAATTTTATGTAAAAGATTATTTTAGGTAATTTTATGTTATAAATAATCTTTAAGATATTGAATTGTTACGATTTATAATATTACGTCATCTATTCTTCTTCTTCTTTATTGTAAAATTCTGGATAATTCAACCAAAGTATTCTTACGATATACTCATATAATTTCCAATGTATATTCGAGGTACTCCTATGGTATTTCAATAATATATTGTCAAGATATTTCCAAAGTATTCTAAGAAATTCTTAATATAGATATAAAGTATTCACAAGATATATTCAATGTGTTTCCAATGAATTCTAAAGGAGTTCCTGAGATATTTCCGAAATATACTTATGGTATTCCTAAAGATACCGAACCAAAGTATATTTAAGATATACTCAAAATATTTCTAAAATATACCAAATGTGTACTTTTTGGTATTCTTTGGAGTGCTTTTTTAAGTGTAAATATTTTTGTATATATTTTTAGACGCTTTGGATAGATTTGAAAAAAATTTTAAGTAAATGTATTATTATAATATTTTAGGAGCTTTTTTCCATTTTGAAAATTTTTTTCCAATTTTTATGTATATGTAATCTATTACATCAACTATAAACTAAATCAATCACATAATAATATATATTTAATTTTATTATTCTCATTAATTGATAATATACATATATATTATTATATAATTAAATGAGCATAATGATAGACTAAATCTATCTAAAAAATTTTCTTATTATTGTCAAAATAAATTATTAAAATGGACATTTTCGATTTCAGCCTACAGAGACCAAGCAAATGGGTTCGGATCATCTGTTTTTTGAGTTATTTTAAATAAGATTATTTTATCCGAATCATTTAAATATTTTAAATGAATTCATCATAAATTAAGTAGATAAAAACTCAATGCTACGAATTATCGAAGATATCATTTTTAAATTCAATGGTTAATTCAAATATAATTAAAAAAACATATATATATATATATATATGTATGTTATTGCTACGGTTCTTCAAATGTACATGACAATAGACACCTTTGACCATACAATATCCTAGTCTTACGACAAAACAATAGCTAATGCAGAATATAGACTCCCATAGTTATCTTCCATATCCCCATAATTCCAATTTCTCAATAACAATAAAACACTATAGTTCTGATCCAAGTTGGAATCAATCACACCATTCCAATCCCAACAAGCTACAATTTACATAAATATTTATTAAAGACCATGTCCTAAGTGCACAGTTTTACACAAGCCCAATACCATTCTATAGATACCCACAAGCAAACCTTTATATCTGCAGTGTCTGTAAAAACTAGTTCTTAACTGACATGAAATTCTCCGCTTGCTTGTGCCTCCTTCACTCTCTTATCATATTCATCTTCCTCTTCTTCTACTTCTTCTTCTTCAGCCTCTGCTTCATCTTCCTTTCCGTCGGCATCTTCTTCTCCTCCCCAACCAAAGCCTCCAATAGACCGAGAAACCGGAGGGGAAATTTTGGCCTCTTCAACTATCTTCATGATCTCCTCAATGGATTGCAAGGAAAAGGGAGGATTTTCTTTCCTGTAGTACATTGCCTGAGCTGCCTCTGTCAGTTCCCTTGGCAAATTCTTCAAAAACCATGGATGGCTCTTGATTTCTTTAATTGTGATCCTCTGTACAAAAACATACAGCTTTAAACTGTAGCTATCCTATTAAGGAAGTGCGTGAAAATAAAATATATACTCCAATGGAAATAACAATAGCTGCAAGAAAAAATAATAACAGATAATTGTATGATGCAAGACAAATGCAAACATATCATCAGGGGGGCCATTATTGACATGGACATCCCATGTCCGCAGGAATATTCAGCAGGAAATATACATTACAGAGTAAAGAGTATAATTCAAAAAACAAATTTTGACTTTGTGAAACAAGTAACTTCGGAAGATGTTTCTTGTCTGTCTATTAAGATTATAGAATTAGCGTGAAGGCAATAGAATGAAAGAATAAGGGACCAGCACAGCACTTTATAGGTCCCCTTCCAAATGGGCAAGAAAAACAAGTTTTTATCAATAGTAACCACTGTCATACAATATCAACATTTATATGCAGTGGCAGCTGAATTCAAGTGCAATGACTAATATAAATAGCTACTGTAACCTTTGCAATAACTCATGATCCAGAATGAAGGCACCCATACCATGTTACACAATGCACGTGTACAAAGATTAACCGATTTAAAATAGAATCAAGGGCAAATAAGGATTTCAAATTTTCAGCACGTCATCAGAAAATTCCTTTACAGAAAATATGTGAAAAAACAAAATGAGAACATTTAGCAGGTCGAGAACAATTTGCAAAACCACATTTAATTGATGTTCTGCTCTTTTGAGCTGGAAATGATGATAACCTAGTTACTCTTTTAGGCAATACACTGAATTCATAATTTTACTTGAGCACCAAATTAAGACAAGGGCAAAAAAGTCATTCTTGTAACATTACTCTACTTAATGATGTTCCACTAGATTAAGAAATCCACTATCTGAACCAGATAGCCAAAAAGAGCAAACCAAATTTGGCAGTTCGGTTTGGTTCCCACATCCCGCACCAAAAAGAGAGAGAGAGAGAAAGAAACCATCTTTAAGCTTTCAGTTCGGTTAACAAAATTCCTCATACCAATCCAAATGATTGCATGCACGTATAGCCTCACCAGTTCTGCATAAACGGCTATCAGCTTTCATCTAACATGTCTGCGGATGCTGTCTCCTTCTTTCTTTCTCTTTTTTTTCTAATATTTTTTTTTTTTTTTTATCAATTGAGTGCTGCCTAATAGGTGTTTTTGCACTACACATAAAGGTACTTTACCCTTCAGCTCTAAAGATGTAGAGACATTAATATGGTTGAATGATTCAGTAGTCTAATGTTTGGTTGTTGAATCCTTACTTTGGTGAAATGACATGGTCACATGGTAATTAAAAGATTTTGGCAGTAAGATATAGTGATCTCTTTAGCCTTTCTTAGCTCAAGAGAAGTTTTGACAGCAGGAGTTTGAGCAGACCCAATGTGTCAAGACTGAAGTGAGTGGGTAAATTGTTTTCCTTTTCTTCCCATAAGAATGAAATGGAGACACTTCAATCACAAAACATCATAACCCAAACATTTAGAAAGGCATGGCTATACTCAGAAAACAACTACTGTCTACAAATGGAAAACTGTTACATAAATCAGAGCACAAACTCTCTCTCTCTCTAATTACCACCTTATGCTAGAACCAACAACTTATAACCATTTACCAATGTGTCCTGGAACCAGGTACAGAAAAGGGAAATGGAATAAACAAGAATAAAATCACAGAAAAATAAAAATAATTAAATAATAAATAATTAAAAAAAAAGATGGATGAGAGCCATGAGATCCCTGCTTAGTCTTCATCATGGTCCAGATTTCACAAATTGCTGATCTTTAAACAAAAACATTTGCTGTGATGCAAAAAGTAACTACTATAATCACCTCTCTCACAACACTCAATATAGCAACTATTAAATGCCTCCATGACCAGTATTTCTTTGTAAGACTTCTCTATATTGTTTGTTTCAATTATAGAAGGAGATAATAAAGATTATACAAATGTTTCAGTTGACACATGGAAAACTTCATTTACCACAAACAATAATTGCTAAAAACATAAAAAATGAAACAGGACAGGCAATTTCTTCAATGTCTCAGGTCCTCATATTCAAAGGTCATCAGAGCAAAATTGTCCAACTTGTAGGCTAAACTACACTTTACACAGAAAAGTAATTAAGGGAACATATATATATAAGAGCATATACTTTGTAAATAAATTGAAACATGCAAAATCAAAGGAAAACTACATTGTTAAATGCCATGATGCTAAATCCTCAAATTACAAGTTGATATGTACATGGGAGAGTTTAGTCATACATACCCTGGATGGGTTTGCAACAAATATGCGAGAAAGGAGATGTCTACAGTCTTGAGATATGTGGACATAGTCCGGGATCTTATATTGAACAGCCATTATTCTCTGCAGAACATAAGGAAATTAAGTAAAATGAAACACAATCTATTTTAAACATAGGAGAGAGAAACAAGAATGGAATACATTGATGGTTTTCCTGAAATTCTTTGGGTCCTCTTGATCTTCAAATGGGTATGCTCCAACCAGCATAACATACAGAGTCACTCCGCAGGACCATACATCTGCCATCTGAACAATCACAACAGCCAAGCTTGTGAATTAAATATATCCCTCTGCTTAGGACACTTTTTAAATTTGCTGAAAATAAGTTATTGCAAAGTCTAAACTCTTCCCCAAACAAAAAAAGAACAAAACCACTTGCTTTTGCAAAGTGTTTTGCATGTAAATGGGCAACTATAGTAATTGAAGCCATGATAATCAACTATGAAGCACAGACACCGCAACTGCAGAGCGTGTAGCATTTCCAACAAGTTTCTGACACCGACACAAAATATCCTAAGTACGTTTCATAATTTTCTAAAAATTAGAAACTCGTTTCTTAAGTTAAAATGCGTTTTTTAAAATATAAAGACTCACAAAGAGATGCAGGATATGAAGTTCTGAAAGGTAATTTCATTCATCAGCGAAGTTCAACTAAAAAAACTTTTCTACAAAAAAATTAGAGACTGGCCATCCATTGTGAAACCCAACAACCTGAAAAAACAATGATGACCATACAACTTAATCTTCTCCTAGATACAAAGCAAATAATATAAGCCAATAAGCAGAATGCAACTTTATATGATCTCGAGCTTTGCAATCTGTAACATGTCACGGAGAAACACAAGTCCTAGTTATTCATGGCTTAAGCTGGTAGTAATAAAAAATTTCCATCTTCAAGGATACTATGATTCTGTGACCTCCAATTTCCATTTTTTTTTTTTATTTCTATTTCAGTAATCAACTTGTCTACAATTTCGGGAGAACCCCAAATTTAAAACTGCCAACAAGGCACATAACAAAATAATCTTAAGAAATATTGCCACATTTCAGTTGATGATGTAAAATAGTAAATCACAAATTGAAGAAGAATACAAAACCTTTTTGTAAAACTACAGTTAAGTCTAGTCCATTTTTAAGAAATTCACATCAATCAATTAGTTGCATGACCAACAGTATAATTAATGTGAATTACTTTGCCATCATATTCTCTCCGAGAAAGAACCTCTGGGGCAATATATGCTGGAGTGCCAACCGTAGATTTTGGTCTTGAATGCAGCAGTGATGACTGCAAAGACAAGACATCAAAAGGAGATCAAAATTTCACATGTTAGTCGTAAGAGATTAAAAGACAAAGTCACAGTTTTCCTGCAAAAACCTTAGAGTAACCAAAATCACAAATTTTCAGACGTGGTGCTGGGCTTCCATCCAACAACGTATTTTCTAGCTTCAGATCTCTATGACAAATTTGCTGCACGTGATTACAACAAGACATAAATAAAATTAGAATGGATTTCTTAACAAATCCGCGAACACACACAATATTAAATTCCATTTACCAGGGAATGGCAGTAGCTGACACCTGAAATAAGCTGTTGGAAAAAGTATCTGGCCTGAAAATAAATAAAAAGGCTTAGGCGAGTTAAGCAGAGGCTGCAAAGAAGTCTTAAGTTTGAGCTAACGTTAGTATTGTGTTTTAGTCGAATTAATACGAAATCCAGTATAATTACAACAATCCAAATCCAGAAAAGTGAAGCTAAAAAGATGGAGAAAAACCTCGTCTTCACTGAATCTTCCTGCATTGCAGATACGCTCAAAAAGCTCTCCTCCTGCAGCATACTCCATAACAATGGCAAGATGAGTCGGTGTCAGAACCACCTGAAAATACGCAGAAAAAACCCCCCTTTTATATCAAGAAACAAAATACCTTGAAAAAGAAAAGCAAATAGTTGAACTTTTGTTTGAATTTCTTGAAAAGGAGAAAATAAACTAATCGACCTCCTTGAAGCGAATTATGTTTGGGTGACGAAGCGATCTGTGATTTATGATCTCCCTTGCCACATTCTCATCAATCTAAACCCAAATCAAAAGTCAGTAAATCAACACAATCGAAAATTTCTCCAACAAGAAAGAAAATTCAACACTTAATTACAATCGAAATTCAGCCACTAAAAATCCATCATCTGCAGAATCCCTTTGTTTTTATGTTTAAATAACAGCAAAAGAAAAAAGAAAGAAACAAAAAAAGTCATTTTCTTCACCGTGAATTAGAATTCCTTCGTCAAAAAATATAATAAAGACACAAAATATTTTTTTTAAAAAAGGAACCTTTAGGCCGCGGTCGATGTACTTCATGGCAACGAGCTCTTTGGTAACCTTGTTCCTCATGAGCCTGGCCACACCAAAATTCCCAGATCCTATATCTTTCACCAACTCGTACTTGTCCATTTCTCCTTCCTTCTCTTATTTCCCACAGCTATTAAATAAAGAAACCGGAAATTCAACTCTAATTAAACCTGCTAATCAAACCCTATTCAGCTGTAGTATGTACCTCCTAAGACTCCAACTTCAAAATCCAAACTTGACAAAGAAAATTAATAATTTCGCAAAAAAAAAAAATAAAACAAAGGAAAGGAAAGGAAAAGGGAGTACACAGAATGAGTGAGTTATAGAGAGAGAAGGATGAGAATCTGAGATAATTAAGAAAGATTTAAGAAGGAAAAGATAGATAAAGGGGAAGATAGTGACGGTTTGGGGGGATTTGAAGGGAAGTATTTTAAACAAAGGAAGAAAAAGGAAAAAAAGGGAAAGGATGGAAACAAAACCGCGATGATTATGAAAGCAAAGAATCTACAGAAACTGTAGCTTTTTGAGTGCTAACGCCTCACGGAGAGAGAAGAGAGAGAGAGAATGAATGTTTTTTTGGTAGAGAAGAGAGGGTATTTGAGCAATTTGAGGTGAGGTGGGTGGAATATCTCACTGTTCCCTTCTTTACAGGATTTTGCTCAGTGAGCTGCTCTCAAAAATTACATTAAAATTGATGAAATTTTTACTTTTTTATATTTTTATCTAATTCTACAAAATATTGTATTTAATTATATGAATTTTCAGTTTAATAATAAATTTTATTTTGAGTTACATAAGTTTCATTTCAATTTTATATAACAGTTACATTTTTTTATACATAAATACCAACAATAACTTACAGCTAATTTTTCAAAATTTATATTCATTTTTGTATAAACATCATATAGTATTGGAACAAAATTTATTGAAATTTATTATGAAATTGAAAATTCACATAATTAAATTCAAATTTTTATATAATTATATATATCAGTATTAAAAAAAAGTCCATAGCTTATTATTTTTTTATGTAATTTTTCTTTTTTATTTATTTCTAATTTTTATAACTTTTCTTTATATATATATATATATATATATATATATATATATATATTCAAATTCAAAATTTAATAATTATAAATGTCCATGGAGTATCAATACGTCAATATATAAACATGATCTGAGTAATTCATTATATCAGTATATCAATTATTCGATAGATATATTATAATTTAAGTTGTTTATTTATTACTGACATACCGATGTGCCAATATTATAGTCTTTACTCAACTATAATCACTAAATTGATACGATTAAATTATTCTTTAATTTCTTTTACATAGTTTTGCCTTTATTCAATGAGTTAATAACTTAATATCATGTTGTATACAATGTCCTGCTAAATTTTCTAATAAATTATATTTATACCAACTTTAATTTTCTGTTTAAAAAAACCGTAAGTTATTATATTAAATTTTAAACTTTTATTGGTCCAATAATTTCATAATTATATACTTGTTTTTATAATAGGGAAACATACGATTTAATAAATTTTACATTCATATACTAGTTATATATATATTCAACAAAAAGTATATTGTAAGTTTTCACTTTGACATGTAAGAAATAATTTTCCTTATTATAATTGATTATTTTTCTCTCACATATTCATTTTCTG
>CATIWF010046071.1:0-28912 GCA_949630135.1 Balakata baccata
ATGAAGAAAACGGAGCAGCAACTGACTGTTGCCAAAACAAAATTCTAAAACTGATATAGTCACTTTACTAACTAAACCATGATCTAACAACATTCAAATCATGATTATCAATAAAGAAAGTGATAAATAACTTACTCGTGACCAGTTATGATTGAGTTTGAGGAAGCTGCCTTTATTCTCCAAAAATTGCCGACTTGCTTTTATTTAGTTTTTTATATTTTTATTATAAAAGTAAAACCGTGACATATAAATAATTCTTGAAATTATTTGATGTTTTGAATTATAAATATTTATTATTAGTATATGACTATGTATTATATTATCAATAATTCAATATATAATTATGCATTAATTTAATTTTTCATAAAAGTATTAACATTATTTAAGAATATATATATTTAATAAAATTGAATTTAATATATTTGTATTTATATTATTAATATATATCATGATAAAATTATCATATAAATTATTTTTAAAATTAGTTATTTCGATATAAAATATTTTATTTGAGAAATGAATGAATATTATTTTTTACAAATTATTATTTATTATAACTTTTCTAAAAATAAAGAATACATAGATAAATAAATTATATTATTTTTTTAAATAATATATATAAATATTGATATTATTATACTTAAAAATTTTTAGAAATATATTTATATATTAATTTGAATTTCAATATTTAATATTTTGAACATATTATTGTGTATGAAATATGTTTAATTTAAATAATTTTTATATTTTACTATGTATAAAATATGTTAAATATTACATTTTACAATAATTTTATATAGACCGGTTCAATTCCGATTCGACTCTAATTCACTCTTAAATCTGTAATAATTTATTGACCTGATCAATTTTTACAGCTTTAAGTTCATCAACAATAACTAATCGCCACACTTACATATTTTCTGGTCCGAGTAACTCAGGAGTTTAATGGATCATAAGGTCACTGAGAGTGCGCCACTAAATTTCCTGTCAAAACTTCACCATTTTTACTTTTCATCTTTACTTTTGACTTCTGTTGCAATTTAAAATGAGAGAATTATATATATGAGTATGCTAACTAATTATTAAATATTTGAGTACATATATATCTAGGATAAATTATAAAAAAAAATTATGAATTTTATACGTTATTATAGTTATGATCAATTTTTTAAAAAATTTTGAGTTTAATTATATATATTTTAAATTTTGTAATAAATCTTATCTTGGATGGAATGTATCTCATTCTAAGCCTAGATGATGATAATATGGAAAAGTATTAAAAATATAAAATAATAACATAGAAAATACGCTGAAATATAAGTATAAAATCCAAAATGGTACCGTTTTGAAAATCATGTTTGTTGAAATAGATTCATAAATCTCTTTTTCAAAATCGTCACTTTTTTAAAATAGATTACATTATAACATGATTTGTCTCTCTTTTAGTCAAATAGTATCATTTTAGTTTAGATGAGAGAAGTAATTTGATGCTCAAAATAAAACCGTATTTGTTTATATAGCCATGTGATAATTTTTTTCTATATCATCTCCACTGTATTTTCCACGTCATTGTTTTGTATTTTTAATATTTTTCTATGTTATCATTGTATAGGCTCGAAGTGAGATACAGTTCATCCGAAACAAAACTTATTATAAACTTAAAGTATATATAATTAAATTCAATTTTTTAAAAAAATTGACCATAATTATAATAAAATGTAAAATTCACAAATTTTTTTTATAGTTTAGCCTTGATATATATACACTCAAATATTTAATAATTACTTAGCATACTCGTATATATATAATTCTCTCATTTTAAATTACTTGTCCAAGGCAGGTGTGTAAAGTCAACTAGCTGTGAAACTTACATTGGTTTAGGATTATACAACCAAGTTGGAGACTGCGGTAGGAAAAAATATTTTTTGAAAAAAAAAATATATTTTTAATTTTTTTAATTTTAAAAACTGTTTTTATAGAATAAGATAAATAGATATTTTTTTTAAAACAGTATATAAAAAATTAAAATAATTAATTAATTAATTAAATAAAAAAATTTAAAATCTATTATTAAAAATTGTTTTTATCTTAAGCAACCAAACACAGTACGGCATAAGCTGGACTCTATAAAATGTATATATTTTTGCGCGCTAGTGAAGCAAAGGACCACTTGTTCATATCAATCACCATCCAAAGGTCAAATACATCATAACTGCACCCCCACACTTCACCAATTTTTCTTGCCTTTTTATGGGATTTTTCAGTCAATTTACTTCCTTTATCAACTGAAACGACATACAACTGAATACATTTTTAATATTTTTATCATATATACATATATATATTTTATGTTACCTATTAATTTATTTTGTTCATTATATATTCTTTCTGTTTCTTCTACCCAAATAATGATAAGGAAGAAAAAAACCGATACACTCATATATATTAATGTTTTGAATTTTAAATAACGGTTTCGCATATCGTATCAGTATGGATTGAATCGGATAGAATTGGACTGTATTATCATTGACGACATAAATTTTTTAAAAAATAACTAGTAAAAAAATTCGTCTCATATCATATATCATATCGATAACGAAATTCATTACGTGACGGATAATATTTGAAAGTCTGCCAATGCTTTCCATAGTGATAGAGAGCAACATGAATTTCAGACCATTCATGGAGAAGCTGACATTGAGTCCACTTTGTCACCTCCATTTGCAAATGTTCTTTTTAAAATTTTAGGTTTTAGGTCTTGTCATTAATGTTGTCCACTTCTCGTATACTTCTCCATTAGCATTTTATTCTTTAACTTACACATCCATTATATATGAAGTATGAACCAATCGACCCAACCCACCATTTCCCAATATGAATATTTTTAATCTACAAAAAAAAAAAAATGTTTTTAATGACAATTACTGTGTCTTTAATTAGGTACGTATAGTATTGTAGAATTAAAAGTTCAAAATGTATTACGTACTTGTAACTAATTTCATTATTACAATTGTATTAATTATTTGTGAAGGAGCTTATAAGTTCTACTGTATCATTAAGACAATCATAAAATCAAACTAAAAAAAAATAGTTTTATTTGCTTTTTAAATACCAAAATTTTTACTTTTTAGTTTTATTGTGTTATAGCTCTAGGGACACTTAATACTCTGATAAGGACAATTCATTTTTATTTATTATTAGTATTCAAATATTTATAATATAGAAAGAGAAAGAGAATTTTGATTGTATAGCTTCAGTTTTGTTGAATCACCCTCTCTATAATACACCTAAATCCTGCGATCATTTGTTTTCATTTGACAAATTTGCAGTGTGCATGACATTCAGAGAGAAAATACAGTACTTAATGCTATTTTACATTATATATATATATATTGTGGAGATTGAATATTAAAGTCATGACTATCCACATGCTTTACCACTATTTCGTAAATAATTATTGTAATAAAATTATATAATTTTTTTTTTATATAAAAGTCACTTAATTATAGTTTAGTTTCAAGAAAGTTATTTTCAGCGATTTTTTGACAGTTAACAACTGAAAAAGTCGTGTTAGTATTCTAGTTGAAATATGAGACACATCATGTCATTGTGCAAATTAAATATAGTTCTGATATCATAGTTGACACCACTTTTAATTTATGGGGTTGTCGTTGATATTGAGTTATATAAGCATATATAGTATTCTATATGATACAGTGACGTGACCCATATGTTAACTGAAATATTAGCATGATTTTTTCTGTTGTTGACTGCTAAAAAATTATCACAAACAATTTTACTGAAACTAGTTATAGTTAAGTAATTTTTATGAAATAAAATATATATATAATTTATAAAGCGACGATAAATAAAGTGATATTTTTCTTTTCTTTGTTCTGATTAAAATTAGTGACCCTGCAGTAAAGAGTTCAATCTAATTGTTAACTCAGTTTGTGGTAGGCTTTTCAAGCTAGGCTGCAAGAATCAAATCCCATAGTGCAACTTTTTTTTTTTAGTTTGTGGTCAGATTAAAATTATTATACATAGTTTTTATTTTTAAAAAACAAATTGGGTCTTTGAGTAATTACCAAACCGATCAATTGGAAGCAGGATGGTCCAAAAGTGTTGCTTAATTTGTTGGAAGTAATTATGAGGAACATTCCCAGAAAATGATGGAATTGGGATCCGACATGCATGTTCAAGGGTACCAAATTAAAGGAGCCGTGCAGGTCAGTTCACATATCTCTCCTCCCTCCTGCTGTACGTATTGCTAGCCTAGCTGTTATATATATATTAAAAAAAAATTGTGATTGATGATCCACCAAGTTTTCTGGCTTCTACTGTATTGGCAATGTGGACCTACTCCCATATATATATATTTTAAAAATTACTATTTATCTAGTATAATTTAATATAATATATTAATATTTTTAAAATTTAAAAAAATTACGATTTATTTTTTATAATTCTATATAATACACTAATACCTTCAATAAATTTAAAAATTATACTATTTATTTTTTGAAGTTTTGACTTATTGTATTTGTACATCCCTATAAATTTAATTTACTATAAATATACCTTTGAGTAAAAGATAATATTTCTTTTTTACTAATGTATCATATTATTTTTCAAATCTCAAAAAAACTGGTATATTATATTAAATTATAGAGAGTAAACCGTATATTTTTTAAATTTCAGAAATGCACTGGTATATTTTGTCAAATTAGATGAAATAAATATAAATTTTTTTTATATGTCGAAGTTTTGAATTTATTACCAATTTTCTGATTTTCTTAATAATTTATTTGTTTTATTTTATTCTGAAACTGAAATCAATTCAATTGATTAAAATGTACTGCAATGTTAAAATAATTATATATCTAAAATTTAAATTTAAAATAAAAAAAATTAGGTACCAATTCAATAATTTAATTTTCATCAGATATCAATTTGTATTGCATCCATTGGTAGTCTTTTATGTGCTGAATTAAGTTATTATTTCCCATGGGAATATTCAAACATATATCCAAATCAAGCAAACCCACGGCTGTCTTCCTTTCATTATTTAATTGGATATGTTTTATTCTGTTATCAGTGTTGTATATATTATAGTGTATTAATTTTTTTTATATATTAAATAATATATTATAATAGATAAATATATATTTTATATTTGTAATAAATAAAATATTTAAGTTGTTGATTATATTATGAATGCAGCAATTCTTTTATACTATGAAATATACCACCATTTTGATTATTTACAGAAATCTTATTATTAAGTTATTGATAATAATGAAATAAATATTTTTGGTAAAAGATAATCTTAAAAATGTTCATAATCAGAAAAGGACAGTGAATTGGACATTTATTGAACATCTAGGTTATCACATAGTTTATTTTGAGGATGAATTTCATTATCCATAATTTAATGATATTTAGATACACAAGTGGTTTCTTAAAGAGTTAATAATACCGAACACTAACGTTTGATAATAACTGTACACGTAATGCTCGAAGTCAACAATTATTATCTTGATAATAATATATGAGTATTTTATGATTCGAAATCATTTGACTTGAGGTGTCAAGACTGTCATTTCATGAATGCTTATAAAGGTACTTCTGCCTTATACTGGGCTATCCACGCTTGATAATTTGACTCGTAGTCAGCACAGTTAGTCATGTAATGAGACATGAGATTACCAATAGTAGGACTCGTTACTCTGCAGCACCAGAGTAAGATTCTAATGAAATTGATATTTTGATTCTGATAAAATAAATTCATACCTATGAGAAATATGACTTATTCAATATAAGATCAATATTATTAGTTAGACTAATAATGATAAGTTTTATTTTAATCAGAACACAAATTACCACTCATTAGTATATTGACCAATAAAATTTAACACGTTGTAACCATAATCAATATCAGAATCATAACAAGAAGACTTAATATTATAATTTAGAGGTCAAATTAATATTTAAGATTTTATCGGTAATTAAATGAGAATTTTAGAAGGATATTTAATGTATCTAAATATACAAAGAATTCGGAAATAGTGTCCAATATAATATTAAATAATTAATATTATATTTTTATTTTGATAAAGTAATTAACCTTAGAAGTCACACCTAAATTAAATAATTTAGCTAGTCAATATTTATGATGTAGAGATTAATTTAATTAAAAATTAAATTAGAAATAGTCACTTATATTATTTGAGTTAAAATTAATATTGATTAATTTTAACTATTTCTCCAATATAATTTTAATTAAATTATTAATTAAATTGACTTAAATTAATGTAATTACTATAGTCCTTGTACCACCATGCTTTAAACCATTAATTTTTGTTGCCATTTGCTAAACCATTATTGTATATTAAACTATTAATGTCTTTTAGTCACTTGCTAAGAGGTTAATAAAAAGCAACACCTATCTATTTAGCTAGAAGATATGGATGAAACTCCCTAAGCCATCTTTTTAAGGCTAAGATGTTGAATAACCCCAAAGAGTAGAAAATGTGTGAAGCAAGGGTGAGAGAAGGAAGAAAAAAAGGAGAAAGAAAGAACAAATTTTTTTTTTGTTCTTAAGAAGAAAAATAGAGAAAAAATTATTTGGTGATAATAATCTTTGACTAGTAAAAGAGTTGCATTAAAGATAATTTAAATTTTTAGTTTTTTTTGCATAATTTGTAATTTTAGTGTACTTAGTTCTAAAAGATTTGTTTTAATATTTTATTTTTCTATTAAAAATCATGAAATGATTTTGACAAATGAATATTATTCACAAAAATTATAAAATATGATTTGTAAAAATTATGGATAAATATTTAAAATTAACATAAACAATGTATTTGTATATCGTGCAAAATATATTTACATGTTTCGGTCAAAATTTTTTTTAAATATCCATTTTTTAACCGAAACTAAAGATTTTTTTCAATTTAAAAATCGCTTCCGCTTGCAACGTATTCTTCATAACTTAATTTATTTAGTACAATTAAAATGAAGTCCATTTATATCAACAATCACATAAATAAATCACTAAAAATAAATATACAACTCATTTCTTTGACTAACATTGCATTTATTATTATTATTATTATTTAATTTTTAAAGTTGTTTACTCATTTCCTGTTGGCCGCCATTTTCTGTTTTTGTCGTTTATAAAACCCCGACATTGTCGCTGTTCTGCTTCCGCTGGATTTCTCTTTCTAATTTCTTTTTTCTTCTTCCTGCGTCCAACAAAGACTCAAAAATGAAGGCTTCGATTTTTTTTTTCTTTCAAAATTTCTTTTATTGTTATTTATTGCCAAAATATCAACTCTCTTTATTTTCTTTTAGATTTTTCTATCACTATAATTTTTACTGTACAATACGATAAGCATAAATAAATATTATACGATGTTTTTTATACAGGAATTAGATATTAAGTTTTTTATTTTTTATTTTTATTAGGACTATTTCGTAATTTATATAGCAAATGAGCTAGTCCCATTAGTTTTATATGATCGTTTTGTATTGAAAAATATTTTTCTCAAATGAAATTTTTATATTTATTTATAAATTAAATTAATAATGTATTACTGATAATAAAAGTTATCTTTTTGACTTTATGAGTTATGGCTGCTTTCTTGAATGAAAATATAGAATTGAAGCTGATGTCAAAAGCATGCAGCTGTTAAGTTGTTTTCAAGTAGTCAACTACTGACACCTAAGCAGCTGGTTTTTTTTCTTTAAACGAGAAAAAAGGAAGAAAAAAAACCCAGATTAAATTAACAATAACAGAGACAAATCATCAGAGCCTGTGCGAGCTTTAATTTAATTGTTATGACCTAACATATAATTGTTAAAAAAGCCAGCTTGTGTTTGTTAGTGTAGTGCGTGCATATCTAATCACTCATTCTCAAAAAAAAAAAAAAAAAACCGCAGCTATTATTAGCACAGAGTGCTTAATCAAATGCATTTGACGCAAGCAGTTTCCCGTCTTCAGGATTATATACACTGCTTCTGATTCCTGCAAGACGTGTGTTATTTGGGTCTTTGATAGTTTTTCTCTATATATCTCCATTCTTGAGTTTTCTGGATAATCTGAGGAGAAAAGCGTATCTTTTTTTTTTTTTCCTCTGTTTTATTGACAACTTTGTCTGAGGTTGTACATCTCTCCTTCGCAATTTTATGGTGGCATCGGCTGTTAAAATATAACTAGTATTAGGAGGTGAGAATTTCCTTTTTTTTTTTTTAATTTACTGTTTGTTTTTTTAGATGTTGGATTAATTGGCTTCCATGGGTTTCTTGATTTCTTGTATGTTTTTAGTTTTATGTTGAAATGGGACACTTTTATTTCTTGACTAATTAATTGTTGAATCTGAAAATGGGTTTGAATTCTAACAATTGGATATTGTCTTCCTAACTCAGTTTCAAAAAAATTCAAGCTTTTTTCATTTCCAGAAGAGATGCTGTTGTGATTTATATGATTCACTTCTCTGTAGATGTTTTACGGGAATTTATTTAATTGTATGAAAAAAAAAATGAATGTGATACTCTTATGCAAAACAGAACATTAATGAATCTGAAGCTGGGAATGGTAATGAATTGCGGTTAGTTTTATGGTCACCAAGTGTTTGAATAATGCACTAAAAAGGCTAGAGACGTTTTCTTAATCAGTTTCTTGCTAACCTATGAATGATGATTTTTACTAGCGTGCATAATTGTGGACTGTGTGGTTGAACTATTCAAGTTCTGTAGTGTTGGCATGATAATAAATTTGTTGGCAGCAGAAATATGTATATATGTAACATATCAGCGATCAAAGAGAATGAGGAAATCCTTTGTCTACTGAATACTGTGTTGCAGAACTTATATCATCAAGCAAACTTCTCTAAATAATATTTTGCTAACAGTGATTCAACTGTCATTTCATTTATAGCTGTTTTATGATGGAAATCCTGGAATCAGCAAAGCACGAAGAATCTCTTCCAACACTAATTAAATTCATCTCATCAAAGGAAGTGGCCGGCTTTGATGATACTAAGCACCAATCAAGTGGGTCATCAGCTATGGTAAGTTTCTCCTTTTATCCATCTGTACAATTTACCAAACATTGAAAAGAAAAAAATTATGAAACTGTAATCTTAGACCGGTCCCTTGGAGATTTTTAGTGGGCTAGTGTTAATTTCTTGTTCATGAGATAAATGAAAAAAAAGATTCATGATATGGTAAAGGCATAACAGGTATCTTGATTATTTTACAGCAGAGCTCTTCTGAAGAATCTCAACTCAACAACCATCAAAGGATGCATTCTGTTTCTATTAGCATGCCGTCTTCTCCACTGGGAACCATCTCACAGAGAAGACATATAGATCTCTTTGAAGATAAAGGTGAAACAGTTATCAGCAATGGAATTCCACTTTCTTCGGCTGCAATTGCCAGCCAGCAGACAAAGCAAGTAAAATTCCATTCTCAGCCAATGCCCAAGGGATTTGCACTTCATCAGGAAGGAGTTACAAAATTTGTCAAAGATCAGACCATGAAAAAGTGGAAGGATAAAAGATTTAATTCCTTCAAAACATTGTCTGGGAAACTTGAGCGGCAGCTATCATATTTACGTGGGAAGCCTCGAGAAGAATCTTCTCCAGGGAACTATGTTGAGCATAAGGTGGAGAAGGCCGCTTTACCAGTAGATCGATATTATGATGCCTTGGAAGGGCCAGAACTGGAAAACCTCAGGGTATTTACTTATTTAACTTCCTTCAATCCACTATAAATAATCTTCTATTTCAATCCAAATTGATGAAAACAATATCATTTCTGTTGCTATTTACACAGGCGTCAGAGGAACTAGTGCTACCAGATGACAAGCTATGGCCATTTCTTCTCCGGTATCCCGTATCTTCATTTGGTATCTGTCTTGGCATTAGCAGCCAAGCAATCATGTGGAAAACCCTGGCCACCTCAAACTCAACAAAATTTTTGCATATTAGCCCGAATGTAAATCTTGTCCTGTGGTGCATCTCTGTAGCTCTTGTAGCTATTGTTGCTTCTGTCTATCTTCTGAAAGTAACTCTGTACTTTGAAGCAGTTCGTCGTGAATACTACCATCCAATTCGCGTCAATTTCTTCTTTGCACCATGGATTGCACTCCTCTTCTTATCACTTGGAGTGCCTCCTTCAGTTTCGAACGACCTGCATCCTGTCCTTTGGTACATTCTCATGGCTCCAATCCTGTGTCTTGAGCTTAAGATCTATGGACAGTGGATGTCTGGAGGGCAACGTAGGCTCTCGAAAGTGGCAAATCCTTCAAACCATCTCTCAGTTGTAGGGAACTTCGTTGGTGCACTGTTAGGTGCATCAATGGGGCTGAAAGAAGGGCCTCTTTTCTTCTTCGCCGTTGGGTTGGCTCATTACACAGTGCTTTTTGTAACTCTTTATCAGAGACTTCCAACAAATGAAACACTCCCTAAGGAGCTCCATCCAGTGTTCTTTCTGTTTGTTGCAGCTCCTAGTGTTGCTTCCATGGCATGGGCAAAGATTCAAGGCTCCTTTGATTATGGATCACGAATTGCTTACTTCATTGCCTTGTTTCTTTATTCTTCACTCGTAAGTCTCTGCCTTCATATGACCAGTTTGGAAACAAGAAATTAACTTGCACAGTTGCACTCAAGGCCGCGATCAATTTCTAACCTTATTATTTTGTTTTGCAATTCTGCAGGCAGTTCGTATCAATTTCTTCCGAGGATTTAAGTAAGTGTCAGAATGACCTTTGAAACTAAAATTTTCCATCCATTGGTACTCTTCTAAGATTTTTCTTAAATTTGTAGGTTCTCATTGGCTTGGTGGGCATACACTTTCCCGATGACCGGAGCTGCAATTGCAACCATTAGGTACTCAAATGAAGTAAAAAATGTAGTAACTCAAGCTCTTGCAGTCATACTCTCTGCCATTTCCACATTAATAGTAACATCTCTCCTTGTAACAACAATCATACATGCCTTTGTGCTCCGGGACCTCTTTCCTAATGACATTGCCATTGCCATTAGTGACAGAAAACCAAAACATAACAGTCATCATCATCCCATGAAGTGGTTCCATCGAAGACATGGAAGCTCAGAAAATAAAGAGATTGAGACTTACTTGAAGCATCCTACCTCGGACGGCAGAGACATAGAAGCTTCTAAAAATAATCCTAGCTCAGATGGTAGTAATTAGTTAGCAAGTTTTTTAAGTAGCACATATTACAGTCAGGATTGTGAATATGAGGCCTTGCCATTTTCTAAATCATCAGCCGAGACTAGCCATGTGAGGAACAGAAAACCTTGGAAATTTGATTGTTCCCATGAGCATGTGCAGACAAGGAAATGAAGATTTATGCGGTAAGGCTGTCTAGTGTAGAAACTTAATAAAGTTGTACTCTAGTATCTCAGTCTCTCTCCGTGTGCGTGTATTGAGAATAAATTTTCTGAGTAGACTAAAACAACACTAGATCATGAGGCAAATTATTTTATGATACGTGTCTATGTAGCTACATAGACTATATTCATTATTATTTGTAACAAGTTTTTCTTTCAATTTTTTTTGCGATTTTGAAGTTTTTTTTTCTTTTTAGGATTTTTTTAATGAATCTGTGTGCAAATAATAATGAACACATAATATATTCTAAATAAATCAAATTTCAAATAATAATGAATTTGTATCCAAATGATAGATAATAATGAACATGCAGTCAAATAATAATGAATATACAATCAAATAATAATAAAATATAGAGTATATTCTAAATGAATTGAAGATAATAATAATGAATCTGCAAACAAATAATAGTGAACATGCAGTCAAATAATATATATATATATATAGCTTTTTGTTGAGAATAAATTTTCTGAGTACACTAAAACAACACTAGATCATGAGGCAAATTATTCTATGATCCATGTCTATGTAGCTACATGGACCATATTCATTATTATTTGTAACCAGTTTTTCTTTTAATTTTTTTGTTTAAGATTTTTTTTAATGAACTTGTGTGCAAATAATAATGAACACAAAATATATTCTAAATGAATCAGATAACAGATAATAATGAACATAAAGTGAAATAATAACGAACATGCATTCAAATAATAATAAAACATAGTGTATATTCATAAATGCCCTTCTACCAGCAAGACGTCTCTTACTTAAATTACTTAGAGCGGCTACCTTGTCTATTTTCATTCATTTTCAGATATTTTCTACTCATAGAAGTTCCAAAACTATATAAAAATTATGGTGAATGTTTATTTAAAGAAATAAATGATATGAAGGTTTTAGATCTAGACTAGAGAAAGAAGAGAAGTTTAAAAACTTATGATGAAGGAAAATTCAGAAATGATTTTATTTGCTTACTCCAACTTGATTACAAACTGAAACTAGCTTTCCTTATATAGGAGAGGATACATACTATGCTGTCATGACAGTTCATACATGCACTTAAGAAAATTATTATAAGCTGACAATAAAGATAAGATTTTCAGCTCAGAAAGAGGAAACCTAATTAAAAAGTAAACACATTTTCTTTACAACACTTATTGAAATAAAGTAAAGATACTTTAATCCTTTTTGATGCATTCATGATTAGGAGACATGTTCATGTAGTCATCACTATCATCCGAGTCATAAAGAGTAAATGTTGATTTATGAATAGAAATGGGTCTGACTAAACCATATAGTCCGCTATTGGGTGAGGGACTATCAATAAAGGAAGACTTTATAGGCATATTAGAAGGACTCGCTTCATTATCATAAGTGGCTGATGGTGGTTTGACAGCATCTAATTGTCTCTAGTATTTAAGGGGTATCTCTTCCCAAGGAGCATATCTTCATAATTGGGCTAAATAGCTTTATAGATATAGGCATTTTGGGCAACCATATATCTTTGGAGCTCTCTAACCTCTATAGGATATTGATCATAATTATTCCATAGAGAATAGGAAAAAGTCTGATAACTCTTCATGATAGAATAATATTCAAACCATTTAAGAATGACAATGGTATGAACTTCTTTGGCCAGAACGTTAATGCTCTAGTTTTTATGTCATGCTTTTAAAAAAACTGCTTCCAAATTCCTAATGGTCGAAACCAAGTTAAGAATTTATTTGAATTTTTAGGAAGCATCTAAGTAGCAAGAGCATTATACCAAAATAATGGTGTGAATTCGAAGGCCACATAATTTTTTGCATAAAGATACTAAAGTATATGGAGAGATTCATTAGGAAAGGGATTGATGATTGGAATTTTAAAAACTTCCATGAAAGGAACTTGAGGATGAAGTTTTTAGGAAGAATATAAGTCTTTCAATGAGCTCGAATAGCACTGATCTGAGCATCTACCATTTTCTGAGTTTGCTGTTCATAAGATATTGCTTTGGTGAAAGTCCATCCTGGTGGATATTTATAATCTATGGCAAATATGGGTGGAGGAGATGCCATGAATATCAAAGGGATAGTCTGGACTGATGTTACTAATTGTAAAGATTTTGATTTTGTGAAAGGCCTTGATAGTAAATTAGAAATTAAGTTTTGACCACCTTTTATATGCTGAACTGTGAAGGAGCATTTGGAAAACCATTCACTCCATCTTAATAACTGAGAGTGTAGGACATGTTTTCCTTTGAACTCAAGAATTTTCGGAAAAGAGGAACAGTCCATAAGGACAAGAAATTCATATCCAATGAGATGGAATTCAAATTTCTTGATACCATTTTTCATCGCTAAGATTTCCTTGAAGGTTGAATGGTAGTGACACTCAGAATCTTTGAACTTGCCACTGGCATATGCACATATTTGTTTTGTTCCTTATTTTTCTTGTAACAAAATGGCCCCCCAATATTCATCACTTGCATCAGTCTGAATAATCCTTTATCCATTTGTGAGTATATGTAAAGGCAAGAGATTCGAACAAATCTCCTTTAATTTCTTTATAGCCTGACTTTGCACATTTGTCCATGATGATGGATTCTTTTTCAATAATTGCTGCAAAGGATAAGTATGCCAAGTGCACTGAGGAATAAAGTTCCTGGCATGATTAACTATTCCAAGTAATTAGCGAATCTGCTTCATTGAAAGATCAGTGTCAGGAATTTGTAGCAATTGTCTTATATGAGGATAGGGTTGATAGGTGCCATCTTTAAAGGTCATGCCAAGAAAGTCTATTTTCCATCTACCAATAATCATCTTCTTTTCAGATAGCATAATCCCATACTGAACAGTAAGATCCATGAAACAATGTAAAAGTTGATGGTGTGATGTCTCATCCTTAGAAAAGAGAAGGATATCATCAATGTATACCAATGCAGAGGATAAGATGAGTTCACATATACGTGTCATAGCCTTCTGAAAGAGTGAAGGGGCCACTTTCAAACCAAATGGCATTACTGTCCACTAATAGTGGTGATTTGGAATGCAGAAGACTGTTTTGTATCTTTCTTCTGTTTTTATACCAAGCTACCAAAAACCAGACTTAAGATCAAACTTGGAGAAGATCTTGACATCTTTGAGGAATGTCATCAAAGATAATATCTTGGGCAAAGGAAACTTATCATCTTTGAGAAAAAAAATCATAGCTTATAATCAATCACAAGCCGTTTCTTTCCCCGAACTTGTTCAAACCTTTTATTGATAAAAAAGACTTGACATGCTCAATCTGATTTAGTTGACTTAATCAATCCTTGTTGCAATAATTGAGAACATTCTTGGACTGCTAGAGTTTGATCTTTTGGATTCATACCAGGATGAGTTTCCTTAGTTGGATTGATATCTTCATTTTGCTTGAATGGTAAGGAAATAAAGAATTCAGAACGAGTTCATAGTAGGCTGGAACACTTGAGAATAAAATCTGTATGACTTTCAACACAACTATTTTAAATGAGTTAGGCTTTAAGATCATCAAAATGAGCCACAAAAGAAACTGTAAACATGTTTGGTGCAGAAGTATAGGGAAGAAACTATTTCTTTAATCTTAAACCTTGACTTTCAATAAACAGTTTAAGAAGTTGGCTGATAACATCAAACTCAATTAAAATATTCTTTTTGGGTAAGGCTGAGCCCAAAACATGGGTGCAAACACAACAGTTGGGTAGGAATTAGATTTTGATAGGTTTAACAGTAATGAGATCTATGGAGAAATAATATCTATTAGCTACTTTGAAAAGTTGGGTATGGGCTTTCCAGAAGTGGTATAGAAAGAGTTTTTGGTTGGCTATAGTTGTGTAAGCTCCAGTATCTATAAAAGCAATAACCTTAATGAGCTTTTTATATTTACTGGTAAAAAAGTTGAACTGGGCAGGAAGGGACATGCTATTGATTTGAGGGAAAAAGATCCAATGAGACATGGCGGGCTAAGCTCAATCTGAAGGTTTTCTTCTGTATCAAAATTACTATCTTCATTTTTTACTCCAATGAAAGAATAAGAACATAAATCATCTTCTTTAGATAATAAAGATTTAATATCAGCCTCTTTAAGATCTGTATCATAAGCACTATGAATCTGTTGAATAAGCTGGATTGCTTGTTTGGGCTGATTAGGACATTCTTTTGCAAAATGTCCCTTTTCTCGTAAAGATAACACCAATATGTTTTCTTGTGCCTTTTCTGCTTCTTTTTGAAGAACTTAAATCTCTTCTTTCTCTTGGTTGGATAAGAAGATGAAGACTATTTGTACTTCTTGAAATGTTTCCTTTTCTTGCAATCAATGCTTGCAATCACGGTCTTTTATATTGGTACACTTGATTTAAATATCTAGTCTCTTATATAAGGAATCCATATCTTTCTTGTTGCTCCAGTGAAGAGCTTCCTTTATTTGTTTTCTAGCTGCACATAGTTCTTCTAGAACCATAAGCATTTTCTGATAGACTTGAGCTATAGTTAAATCTCTCAAAGTGATTCGTTGTTTACAAAAATACCGTAGAGTTACATCTCCTAATTCTTCAGGTACATAAGAGATAAATTGTTGTTTCAAATTAACATCTCTTGCACCAAGTTGATAGTACCTAGAGTAAACTCCTTGGTAATGAGAATCTAGATCTTTCCTATTTAAAGAATAATACCTAAGCTGGAAAAACTCCATTTGAACTATTCCACAAGGTTAGTAGAACTACCAATAAGTTCATTCTTAACATGCCATAAAGCATTGACTAGAGAAGGAATTTGGTGAAAATGCATCTTATTATACCTAGGAAGTCTTAACCACTATTCTTTCAGGCTGCCTATAAACCTTATGGTAAATTCTTGAAGGATTTCCTGAATAGAAATTCCAGCTTGTTGTTTGGTCTCCATCCATGCTAATATTTCTAGTAGGCGATTACGCCTTTGCTGATGGGGAACATCATCCATAGAAAACCACATACCATTGACAAGTTTGGAATTATTTTCCTGAAGAGCAGGAGGAACTGTAGGACTTGTTGCTGTAGGATCCTTTGTTTTATCTTCAGAAAGCTTTGTGAAATAAGCTTCTATAGGATTTGTAGCTATAGAAAATCCAGAAAAGACTGGATTAGTCTGATCAGATGGTCCTGCCATTTTTATAGAAGGAACTGTAGCAGTTGACTCAGCTATATTAGTAGAGAAAGAAATGGTCTCAGAAGAGGGCAATTAAGAGGAATATGTATCAAACTTAAGAACTGAATCTGAAGTTGTCTGCATATCATTAATGGTGGTATGATTAAAAGTATCTGACTCTCCTTGAGAAGGATCTTAAACCAAATATTGAATGGGTCTTAAGAATCTTGAGAGAAATGATTGGGTGGTTGTGATTCAGGTTCTTTGCCGGGTCTATGAGAAGTTGTGGAAGATAAGGTCGTAGTAGGTTTTGGAGGAGCATAAATGGTCTGCTTCTTCTTCGAGGGTCTAGATTTATGAAATTGGGCTCGAAGTATCTTTTGAAAATTCTTATGTTGAAAAAGAATTGGGTCAACAGTAGGATTAATAGGGGTGAAGGAAAAATTAGTTTCTAGTAAGGGTAAAGTAATGGTGAAGGCAAAAGGATTGAACGGGGTTTTCACATGTAGATCTTTTTCCACCCGAGACAGTTGCTGCTTTAACTTGGTTATTTCTTCCTGCTTTTGCTGAAATGTTGGATTAGAAACTTGATTTCTGGTCATGAGCATTAGTTCATTATGAAGAGACATGATTTGTTTATTGAGTTTGAGCATGAACTCTTGTTGGAAGTTGAATTGATTGATCATAGAGGACTTAATAAGATTGACTTTGGTTAAAACCTTATCCACTTTGTTTCAATTCTGTGTAAGGTAGAGTTCTGAGCCAAAGCATTCTCTATTTGCCAATTTAGTATAGATTCTCCAATTGAGATATCTCGAGGTCGTCCTTGAGCGTCGGGTCCAGGAAATCATACATAAAGAGTCATTTTGATATTTCTGGCTGGATCTGTCACACTTTCTTGTAATGAAGAAAAATCATCTTCAGTAGGCTGGAACATACAAACATGAGGAATCAAAGCTGGTTAAGGAAGAGGATTAATCTTAGCTTTTGGAACTCACTGTGGCTCATTTTTCTTAAGCCATTTTAGACCCTTGTTGTAAGCTGAAAGGGGAGGAGCAGGTGGCTCTTGAAACTGAGGAAGCTCCTATGGATGGTCAGCCTAGTCAAGATGAGTGGGTGTTGGCATCTTAGCTCTGAAAGACAGAGATTCAGAGTAGTTGACTATATAGTCATATTTTCCAATAGATTGTCCCAATAAGCCAACAGATGGATCATGATCATCAAATCTTCTTTTCATGATCTTGTTAGAACTCATATGAGCTTTCTTCTTCTTCTTCCTAGGAGAATCTTTATATTCTCCATAATAGGAATCATAAAAACAATCTTCATACTGACAGTCTACATCTAACACCTTGTATTTTCCATGGTACATAGCATAACATGGTTTGCTAGCAACATTAAAACCAGTAATTCTTAAACCTTCTTCGAATTCAACTGGCTGGATCATAAACTGTGTTGCAAACATGGAAGTGCTAGAGCTGGCTTCTGTGCTCTTAATGAACTTGGTGTCTACAGTACCATAAGCTTTCTTTATAAAACATGATTCTAGATTTTGAAATGGTTGAGAGGTACTATGAATCTTTTTATAATTTGTTACCCATGTATTCGGTAATAGTTATACCAATTCATCTTTAGAGATTTATCTGGGGATGTGCACATAGGTTGGCACATGTTGAGCATCTGCTACTCTCTATTACCAGCTGATTTACAATGTTTAGAACCATGCTCTGGACCTTTCAGCACCTGTATCAAATGATGCTTCTGTAAGCAAATAATAATAAATATGTAGTTAAATAATAATGAACATATAATAAAATAATAATGAACATAGAGCATATTTTAAATGAATATAATTACAAACACTAATGAATTTACCTATAAATATAATGAATATGCAGTAAAATAATAATAAGCATGCTTCAAAATATTAATGAATATATAATATATTCTAAATGAATCTGATTACAAATAATAATGAATTTATATATTTATAAAATTATCATTGTATTTTTTTTAAAATACAGATCCATATCCATATTACTATATGAATTCAGATCCATGATATAACAATCCATTCGAAGCGTGAGATAAAATAAAAAAATTAAAATGGTTCGAATTGGTGGAATGGAGTCCAATTGTTATTCCTAGGGTGAATTACACCTATTGTAATATAAAAGTACTTAAATTATGTAAATCGTAATAATTTACTATTTCAAAAATTATTTATAACATAAAAGTACATCAACTTTTATTTTGTAACTAAATAGTACTTCTGTCTTTAACTATTAGTCTTTCTAATATAAGTGTGACATGAAATATCTACATCTAATAAATTTTAATAAAAATAAAATTAGCTATAATATTCACATCAGATAAATTTCAACTTTACTGACTAAGTATTACAACTAACGTTGTTTTCATTAAAATTTATTTGAATATTTCATGTCATATTTCTGTTAAGGAGACTAAGATATTGTTTGATATTGTTGTTGAGAGTTCTAAAAATAGATTTTGAATTTTTTTTTGATTTAATTGACTAATTTTTTTAATTTTTTATGAACTGTTTTTTTAAAATGTGTTTCTAAAAAACATTTATTTATTTGTTTCTGCCCAAAAACAGTTTTTAAAGTTAAAAAAAAGTTAAAAATACAATTTTTTTCTAAAAAATATTTTTGCTAAATATAATATTAAATAAGTCATAATAGCTGAAGACAAAAATATTATTTAGCTATAAAATAAAAATTAAAATATTTTTATATTACAAATAATTTTTGAAGTAATAAGTTGTTGTAATTTATATAATTAAAATATTTTTATCTTACAAATAATTTTTAAAATATTTAATTATTACAATTTATATAATTAGAGTTTTTCTAATATTGGCAGAGGAAATATTTTTCATTTTCCCTTTAAAATGATTAAAATATTAATAATAATAATAATAATAATAAAACAAGCGCCGAGCGGTTAAGAACGAGGAAGGAGGTGGGTAGAAATGTCAAATGCGTTTTCCGGGCAATAACAAGGGAAAACAAAAAGATTATATTTGGGACTTAGTTTAAGCGGTAACAACATGAGGTCTTCCGTTCAATTTTTCTACATTGTACTACATATATACTATGACTATTTATTATATGTTAAATGGTCTGTTTGATGTTTTAAATGTATTTGAGACACGTCATTTCTCTCCGAGAAAAAGACTGAAGTTTTATTTCCTAAACGCCGCCGCTTTGTAGGGTTCCCAATTAAACGTAAGATTCCAAAACTAATTTCGAACCCAAACACAGCCCTCCATTTATTTTCTCCTCGATACAAACTAAGCTCTCCCTCGCTATTGTACTGCTGTACATTTCTACCCCTTGCAGTTTCCGCCAAATAAAGCGGCGGTTTCTCCAACTTCTCTCACTCCTCTTTGTTTTTCTCTCTCATTCACCATTATTAAAGAGAGACTCCTTGCTTTTAACTGAGCTCCTTTTCAGTTTCTCTCTTGCTCAATTTCTATCTTCAATGGCTCAAGTGGTGGCTACCAGATCGATTCACAGTTCATTGCTGTGTCCTACCTCTGGATCCATACAGGAACTTGTCGATAAGCTTAAGTCTTCAAGTTTTGCTTCCAAGATACTCTCACATGAAGAGAACAAAAGGAAGAAAAACTGTCTTGCAATTGCTCGTAGAAGCACTCATATCGTGGCTGCCCAGAGATCTATAAGTGCCGAGCCTCAAGTTATTCCTGTCTCTCCTGAGGATGTACCGCAGGTCTGTACTATCTTTACTTCTTGATCTTTTACATTTGTTTGCTCATATATGAAATTCTTTTTTATTTTCTTCATTTGGTGACAGAGGAAGCGTTATATTTAGCTTAACTCAAATTACCAAATGGTTCTTGAGGCTCGGCACGTGTAGATCCTCAGGAGAGACAGGAATAGCTTTCTTTACCTCAAGTTATTCCTGTCTAACAAATGGCTTGGACCAAAGCGTTATAGTGTTTTTTTAGTCAATGACTTGGGAATGGGAAAGAATCGACTGGCCAAGCTGGAAGTTATTTCCGTGCTCTTCTGGGTCGTGCTGAAGGCCCCTACTTACTTATGTGTATATTTGATAATTTGCTTAACGATTCGAACTTACTCCTGATCCTCATTGCTTTACTCGTTCAGTTATGTTTTCTTTTGGTTAATCGGATTGCTTGTGCTAGTTTGTTGGTGGAGAATTGTTGATAATTGTTACTTATGGATACGCCTTTTTTTTTTTTTTTTGGGTTCCTTTTTTCCAGAGAGAGGAGCAAGTTCTGCATTTACAACAATTAGGCGACACATCAGTGGGTGTGTGGTCCAAGCCCACAGTTAGACGCAAAACAAAGATTGTTTGCACAATCGGTCCTTCAACCAACACAAGAGAGATGATATGGAAGCTAGCTGAGGCTGGAATGAATGTTGCTCGATTGAATATGTCCCATGGAGACCATGCATCTCATCAGAAAGTTATTGACTTAGTTAAAGAATATAACACACAGTCCAAAGACAATGTTATAGCAATCATGCTTGATACCAAGGCAGGTTCACTTCTTATTAATTGTATGCTTCATACTAGAGTGCTACATTGTTTGCTCTACTTGGCAAATTTTTACTTGGGACTTTACCTGACATTTGAAATCTCGTTTCTTTGAGTAGAGTTGTCAATAGGCAGTAACAGTACTCATAATTTTCAGCATGATTTATAGTCAGGCAACAAATATCATTAATGTTCGCCTGTTTTCGAATTATTAATCTTTTGAAGTAAATAGTAGTTTCTATATTGCCCACGCTTGGAATACACCCTTCCTATATGCATACCATATGCTTTTGTGCAGGAACTATTTATGGTCATATCCATATCTATCCTTTGAGAGAATGAAATCTCATAAGCAAAATAACTACTGAGCATCTACATGTTTTCTGGTGCCATAATGATGATAAACCATTATGGCAAATACAAATGGCAAACAGGATGGAAATTCATTTGAGTGGAAATCCGCCTAACCATCTTGGAATTGTTTGCACTTATGTATGATCAGAATTATCTTGTTAATACATTATTTTATGTTAAAGAAAGTTGCATCAAGAAATGGTACATGTCATTTATATATCACTGCCTTGATACTTCTATTTTGAATTTTCCTTTTTTCAGGGTCCTGAAGTTAGGAGTGGTGACTTGCCTCAACCAATCATGCTAACACCAGGACAGGAATTTACTTTCACAATACGCAGGGGGGTTGGCACCACTGATTGCGTTAGTGTTAACTATGATGATTTTGTTAATGATGTAGAAGTTGGTGACATGCTTCTTGTTGATGGTATGCAGCAAGAAGTTTTCTATTATAATAGGTTTTCTATATTGGCATAATAATCAATGATTGAAGCATTATTACCTGAACGATGACCTACTTTACATTCTTGCTTCATTCTGGTCCAGTGGCCCTAGTGTTTTCTTTGCTTTTATATTTTAGTGAATGAAGAGTCCTCCAGCTGTTTATTCCGACTAATCTACTGGCAACTAAAAGCTGACACTCTCTCTCTCTTTCCCACTTTCTCTCTCACATATCTAGTGTTTGGGATTTCTCACAAATCTAGATGTTTTAAATTATATAAGGGGAATAACAATTCAATCAAAATGTCCAATTTAAATTTGCTTTAGAAAAGGTTGATTTGCTGTTTCAAGTGATTCTATTTTGCCCTTTTTTTCATGGTACAAAATGTTTAAATAAGAAAATATTTTTAATTATGCTTTTTTTTACTCTTGATATGTGGTGTAGGTGGTATGATGTCACTCCTGGTGAAGTCCAAGACAGAAGAATCAGTAAAATGTGAAGTTATTGATGGAGGAGAACTCCAGTCTAGGCGTCATTTAAATGTTAGAGGAAAAAGTGCAACGCTGCCTTCCATCACGGGTTGGACCTTAAATTACCTTTTGATATCACTTAGCTAAACCCTAAAGCCATACCCATTTAGTTCCCTTTTATGCACCAGGGTGTTTGATTTATTTGTTGACAATTTTCCTGCAGAAAAGGATTGGGATGACATAAAATTTGGAGTGGATAACGAAGTTGACTTCTATGCAGTTTCCTTCGTTAAAGATGCACAAGTTGTTCATGAATTGAAGAATTATCTGAAAAGTAATATTAGTTCAGCACTTTTACTTAAAAAATTAATTTGTCTCGTATGTGTGATAAACTAGCTAAATTAGAAGTGCTTGATGTTTTTCCTTCTGTTTTGGCAGGCTGTGGTGCAGATATACATGTGATTGTAAAAATTGAAAGTGCAGATTCTATCCCTAATTTGCATTCAATAATCACAGCATCTGATGGGGTAATAATCTAAATCTCTGCATTACATTTTTGTGGTGTTGATAAATTTGATGGAACTTTTGGAATTGGGATATAGTTATGAATTTACTGATTCAATCTGAAAAAGCTGAACAGTGGTTTTTTTTTTTTCCCCAATATTGTGCTTGGCTTTATATGCCATGTAAATGAGATAACTTATGAGCTTCAAACCCTGTTTGTTAAGAGAATCAGTATCACTGGTGACTGACAGCCTTTCTATTTTTTCTTTTTGTCTTAATGTTACACAAAATTTTACATAGTTTGTTGCGTTTATGCATGTGTGACTGCATGAATGTATGAGTTCTAGTTGTGCACCTCACATTTACTCGACATGGTTTGGGGAATCTGCTTACTATTGGTTGCAATCACAAAAATATTGGGATCATGATTTATATACTGAAAGTAACACATGCCTTCTTATTTAGGCAATGGTTGCAAGAGGAGACCTTGGTGCAGAGCTCCCTATTGAGGAAGTTCCTCTTTTGCAGGTAATTTTGTTTCTTAGAGAGTAATGACAGGATGGCACCATTGTTCGTGGCAATTGTTTTGTATGGGCTCAAAATTATGTAATTTTCTATTTCAAATTGTAGGAAGAGATCATCAGACTATGTCGAAGCATGGGGAAAGCAGTTATAGTGGCAACAAATATGCTAGAAAGCATGATTGTTCATCCAACTCCAACCAGAGCAGAGGTATCTGACATTGCTATTGCTGTTCGTGAGGGGTCTGATGCAGTAATGCTTTCCGGAGAAACAGCTCATGGAAAGTAAGTTCCTTTTTTTTTTTTTTTTTTTGTATTCTGTACATGTAACTATTGCTTTAAAACATTCAAAAATATGATTTCATGTCATTGCAGATTCCCATTGAAAGCTGTGAAAGTTATGCATACAGTTGCATTAAGAACTGAAGCAACAATACCTGGTGGTTCAATGCCATCAAATCTTGGTCAAGCCTTTAAGGTGTCTGGCATTTAATATATTATCTTTTTCTTTCATCTTCTCTTTGATTCTATTTGATTGTCTCGGAATACTATCTATCAACTTCTTGTTTCCTGTAGAACCACATGAGCGAAATGTTTGCATATCATGCAACCATGATGTCAAACACTCTTGGAACTTCAATTGTTGTCTTTACAAGGACTGGATTCATGGCTATATTGCTGAGCCATTATCGACCTTCTGGCACTATTTTTGCATTCACAGATGAGTGAGTTTCTGATATCCCTAAGTTTTATAGTTGTTGAGTTACTCTGGTTCTTTCCTGAGGTAAAAATACACAAGATGTTGGACTTTATCAGGTTGTGAGTATTACAGTCAACACCAGTGGCATGATATTATTCTTTTTCAGATTTGATAATTTCAGTCCCTGGAAATAACTTTAACTGCTGACTGCCTTTTGATTACATATTGAGATTTGATTCTGTTAGGACAGCATAGATTAGCCATTTATGAGAAATAGTAGTTACTTCTTGTAAAAGGGGGCAAAAAAGGCATGCAGTCCATGTAATTGTCAAACGTTCCTACCTAAGAAGTATTTCAGTTTGCAGAGTTAATTTCACCGATGATTATTATACTATACTTTCGATTATTTGTGCAAAAATAACTTTTTTAATTTTGTTTCCATAAAAATCACCAAACTTCTTTTTTTTTTTTCCATAAAAATCACTTATAACAATTTCTTCACCGAATTTGCTGATGTGGACAATGATGTGACACTTGAATGCTGACATGTAATGCCACGTCATCATCCATATAAATGTCACGTCAGCAAATTCAAAGAATTGTGGTGCCATGTCGTTGTTCACGTGAGCAATCTGGTGAGGGAATTGTTGAAAGTGGTTTTATGGGGAAAAAATGAAGTTTAATGATTTATATGAGAAAAAAATTAAAAAAGTTATTTTTGCGTAAAATGACCTTAAGTGAAATTACTCTCAGTTTGCACTTTGAGAGTTTATTGTGCGACTTTGATGGCTATGCAGGAAGAGAATACAACAGAGATTGGCTTTGTACCAGGGAGTGTGTCCCATATACATGCAGTTTTCAGATGATGCTGAAGAAACCTTTGCAAATGCCTTACAAGTGCTAAAGGTAAGTTTTTATGTGAAATCAGATCCTTCTAGTTGGTTTGCAATTTAGCTTGTCTTTTGATTTATAACGACCAGGACTGGTAGCCTGGAGGTATCTATTTTGAATGGTTGACACACTGACAGGTTTGTGGTTAGTATAATGTATTAGGACAAAAATATTTTGAATTTGATAATATTCTACAATTTTTTTCTTTTCTTGATTTAGATAATATTGATGTAATTAGTCAAATAGCAGACCTGATCTATGAGGGGCATTTCCTGCCCCTGGCTAATGGACAAATCTTGTCTCAATCAGCCATCTCTGTTATTTGGATTTTGGAATATTTATCTGATTGTGGCTGCACGTGTGCTTCTACAATTACTAATAAAATTATCCCTAAAAATGTAAAAAGCACACTGGCAATTCTCTGAGAATGTGTTCTTGGACAAGTTAATGGTATTTTTCTTTGTTGTCATTTGCAGCATCAAGGGATGGTAAAGCAAGGAGAGGAAGTTGCGCTTGTTCAGAGTGGCAGAAAGCCGATCTGGCGGTTCCAATCAACTCATAACATTCAGGTCCGGAAAGTCTAGACACGGAGAGACGATAAATTTATAATGACCTTAATATGAGGAGTAAGTTATGGAGTTTTACCTATGCTTCAGGGATTTGACTTCCACTGTGGTAGTGCCTTCGTTTTAGCTCTTTTATGTCCATTTTTAGGTTTTTTTAAGTGGACAAATTCTTAAATCAGTTTATTATTTATTGTTTTTTACTTCCTTTGCTCTGATTTTTCGTGTATGTGTTGTATGATGCTTAGAACAAGTGGCTGTTCAATGAAAACTTTCGCTAGGAGAGTGTTATTTCAAAAATTAAAATCACTCTTGTAGATCATGCAGTTTTGGAATCTAAGAAACTTTAGCACGACTCATATGGACTGAAACAAAATTATGGCCATTTGAAAATTTGTTACCGAAGATATAGATACCCATTTTATTGAATTTGTCAACCAAAGCAGAGACTGATTCTTGGAATTAACCCATTTATAATTCAGACCAATTAAAAGCAATAGTAATTCAAACTCTGGTAGTTTTCAGAATGGAGGAACTATATCCATTCTGATCATCCCAGTACTTAGACCAAAGCATAATACCTCCATATTTGGGTGATTTCTTTATCACCGGAAGAATTTGAGAAGTCAGAACATTTGGGGGAATATACCCACTTCCGGCTGCCTGAGGAGCTGCTGGCAACCCCAGGAATATTTTTCCTGCATTTACCGATGTAGTCCATCGATTCCATGAACTAATGATGTTAGCAGTGTTACCTGAACTATACTGGCAGGGAGGGTTGTTATAGAACTGAACCCATACATAGTCAAAAAGGCCAGTATTAAGAGCAGTCACCAAGTTGCTGTCCGGAAATGGACATTGAGGAGCTGCACTTAAATATACCTTCTTGCCTCGCTTGCTATAGCCAGACAAGATCCGAACGAGATCCTCCCAGTATTGAGTAGAGCCCTGCTCTATGTCAAAATCAATACCGTCCAATACAGCATCACCTAATGGACGAGCAGAGGATTTTCCTCCCAAGAAATTATTCCATAAATAGTCTGCTACTTTTCTTGCATCAGTTTTAGAGGCCAGAGTGTAGCTTCCAACGCCACCTCCAAGAGAAAGCAGCACTTTAATTCCTCGCCTTTGGCAAGTTTTGATATCGCTGCTGATAGTGGTGCAGCCATTGGTTGCTGGGTCGCAATGGCCAGCGAGGTTGAGTTCAGGTGTTTGACCGTTGCCAAATTTGATGAGGAAGGCTATGTTCACATATGCATATTTTCCTGTGGCACATGTTGATGCCAGAGTTCCTTCATTGCCATTTTGGCCCCAGTATATGGAAATTCCTCCGGCATGGGATGGTATAATCAGTGAAAGTACTAAGACCGGGAGGAGGAGGAAGAGGAGAATGGATTGGAGTTTTGAAGCCATTTCTGCTATTAATTTGCCAGGCAAAAATATAAACACTAATGGTTATACCTGTATAGAAGTGAATGGCCCCTTATATACACAGCAATATAAGTGGGAATTTATTAGAGCACCAACCAAAAACTAAATAAACAAAGGCATACAGCCACCATGGACTGAGTTTTGGTTCATTTTTCATCGTTGGATAGCCGAGTTAGCTTTCATAAACATTTGAGTTGGAAATATTCCAACTTTAAAGCACCTAGTAATTAAATATATGATAATGCAGATCATTTGTCAACTGGGAAATGGTGAGTCAATAAGCAATTAGCTTTGGACATATGTATGAAACCGCAAATAGAGGATCTTTGATTCCTTAGGAGGAAGTTGACCAATACAATCCAGTTTTGTTAGCTAGGGAAGAGATCTTGAATATCTCAACTGATACATGTAGTGGCTGCCTTGTCAGAACATAAAGATCATTGAACAATGGTTTAGGCTGAATGTCATTAATTATAACCATGTAATAAAAAAAATTACTTCATGTGTTCACTGTATTATTTAATATTCAACTTCATTTGGTTCTAAGTAATATATAATCTTTATTTGTATATGTAAGATGTAGCGAATGTTCCACTATATATCTGGGAAAGAAACTTAATATAAATCTTAGACACTGCCCTTTATAGCAGTACTGTATCCATTATCATAGAACTTGTTCCACAGCATTACTCCTCCATACTTGGCAGAACTCTTGATAGACGGAAGAACCTGGGAAGTGAGCACATCGGCGGGGATGAATCCACCGCTGGGGGCTGCCTCAGGAGCCGCAGGTAGCCCCAAGAAAATTTGGTTGGATGGAACTGTAATCCATTGGTTCCATGCACTCAGTAGATTGTTAGCATTATCAGCATACTGACACTGTCCATTGTTATAGAATTGAACCCAAACATAATCAAATAGCCCAGTTTTAATGGCAGTATCTAGATTAGCATCAGGGAAAGGACACTGTGGAGCTGCAGACAGAGAAACCTGACCTAACCCTTTAAGATTCCTAGCAAGAGTGTCCCAGAATTGGCCCGAACCATGCTCAATATCAAAATCAATACCGTCTAAAACAGCATCACCTAATGGACGTGAAGATGAAGTACCACCAAGGTAGTTATTCCAGAGATAGTTTGCGAGTTGGTTTGCATCACCGGCGGAGGAAAGAGTGTACGTATCACTTGCGCCTCCAATGGAGAGAAGGACTTTAATGCCTTGAGCTTGGCAAGCTTTAATTTCAGAACTAAACCGAGTACAGGTCCCTGAAGGAGGGTCACAATGGCCTGCAAGGTTCAGCTCTGGAGTTTGACCATTGCCAAAAGCAGAGAGAAAGGCTATGTTAATGAATTGATAGTTTCCTGTGGCACAAGTTTCTGTCAAGGTGCCTTCGTTGCCGTTTTGGCCCCAGTAGATGGCAATTCCTGCTCCACTGGAGAGACTGCACAAGGAAAGAATTAAGAAGCAAGTAAATAGGTAAAGAGATTTTGTGTGATGATAGGCCATTTTTATCTGGGTAGAGCTTGATTTGATCTGCCTCAACAATGGTGGAAAGTGTGCAAATTTATAGTTTTTTGATCTGTAACTGTGAGGTACCATGTATAGCGTGTCCAATTGTTTAAGCTAGAAAATTCTAACTTGGCTAATACGTACAAGGACTTTATTGTAAAAAAGTCTTAAAATATGTATGTAATTTTGAATTCTTCAATGGTAGATAGGCTCATAGGCTTATTAAATCGAAGACTTGCATGCCTTGAAGAAACCATTGCAATAATTGAATGGAAACACAAATTGAGGTCTATAATAATGTATACGCGTCAATTTAAGACCTTATTAAATGAAGGAAATAGTTAGGCAAGGTTCGTAGAAGATGAGACTCCAACTCCATTGATTAAACCTTCCAATAGTCTCATGACTTAAAATAGTCAAATTTTGGTACTCGAA
>CATIWF010046080.1:0-23891 GCA_949630135.1 Balakata baccata
GTACACATTTTACATGTCATTTTATTTATCAATATCATATGAATATAAATAATATTAAATCATGTAAACATTTTATTTGCTTATGCTTATGCATATGACATTTTCTTATTATTGTGACGAGGCTAAATAGATACTATCCCGGGTTTCCATGTGAACATTTGCATTTGCTAGCTAACCTGATCTTTTGTAATATTTGTACATTTGTTTAGGCCATAAGCCTTTTCTTTTGCTTTACAATACCAATTAGTTAGTCACAACACCTTTTAAGTTTATATGCATATGCATTTGTAACAATCATTGTTTTTACATCAACCATTATACATTTTAGTCAACATTTGCCTTGTACAAAGAAAACCTATACATGTAATACAAACTTGTACTTTACATTCAACACAGTCTCATTAGCCATATCATAGCAATTATGTAATTCAAATAATGCAAATCAAGTCACATTACATGTAACACGTAATAATCACACGTACCATAGAAATCGTTTGATAATTAAACTCACCTTTTTTTTTGATATTGAACATCTAACTTATTGTCTCTCACTTCCTTGGGGGTCTCTAATATGTTGTGAGCCTAATTGAATGTATACTTGATCAATTGGTAGCTAAATAAACTTAGTGAAACTTAAACAAATTGAAATATGCATAATATGGACCACTAACTAGTGTGACCTTCATGTGTTCAGAAGCTTATAACTTTTTCTATCCAATTTGTATGATTTTTATTTCTAATATGTAGGAATATAGTATATCTAAATTTCAGTGTAATTGGACCATTTTGTAATTTTTGGTGCAATATACATTCACGGTCTGTTTTCTGCCCTATTTCTACCCTTAGGCAGTTTTAGTTCACCAAATTTGCTTCTTCATATCTCACAATGTGTAAGTCACATTTTTATAAAACTTTGTGTACACTTATATATATATATATATATATATATATATATATATATATATATATATATATATATATATATTAAAATGGAACATTTTTCATGTTGACAACTTTCATCCATTCTGCCTTTAAAATCCTCATATGGTAGGGTACTTGTGACTAGTCAAGAACAGAATTGGCATTCGGACCAATCTATAACTTACAAAATACATAACATATTAAGGTGATATTTGTGCCAAAATTTTAGTTAAAACATATACCTATTTGTGTACACTTATATATATATATATATATATGGAACATTTTCTATATTGACAACTTTCATCCATTCTGCCTCTAAGGTTTTCATATAGTAGGGTATTTGTGACTGGTCAAGAACAGGTTTGACATCCAGACCAATTTAAATTTTGAAGACCATAACTTACAAAATACATAATATATTAAGGTGATATTTGTGCCAAAATTTTAGTTGAAACATATACATATAACTTCATGTTTTGACCATTTACAGATAATGTCTATAAGGAGCTCAAAATGAGCAAAAATTTGATTGGACTTGCACAGGACGATAAGCAAGCAACTCAAATATGGAACAAACATGACTCTCTTGACCATAACTCAACATTTGCCCATACTCTGGTCCTAAAATTTAGTATAAAATAGATAACATAGATATCTACAACTTTTATATTTTGATATTCCTCAATTACGGACTCTTCATATAGAAAAATAACAAGTGATTCAGTTAGGATTCCACAATCGAACCTGTCTCAATCATATGTCAATAACTTCTCATAGACACCAAATCTTACAAATTTATTTATATAGTCATAAACCTAAGACATAAAAATACAAGTGTTATGTTTGACACCTTTCCAGAATCAATCTCTATGACTATCAAAATCGAGTGCCAAAATACTGCTTGTGATAAACCCTAATCAGTCATAATAGACATTTAAACAAGAAGAGATGATTACTTACGAAGAACAAACTTGCAATGACTGAATTTGCTACAACACTTAAGTGAAACAATGGATAAAAGAAGACTATTATGGGGGAAGAAGAAGAAGAAGAAGAAATGAGCTGGGGAGAAAATAGTTGTTCAGAATGTGTAAACAAACAAAATAGGCAGCAATGGATAAGCCACAATTGCCTTTCTTTATCCTTTTTTCCTTTTCTTTTTTTTTCTTAACTACTACTACTATTATTATTATTATTTTACATGTACCTAGTCAATGTTAAAAATACTATCCAGTTAATATTAAAAATACTATCTAGTCAACTAGTCCAATCTAATTAATTTAACTATGTCAAATTCTATTTATTTTGATTTAATCATTTTATGTCATTTAATTCCTAATACCTTATGACCCTTATTTAATTTATGACTTGACACATACGATATACACTTATTGTGATAAATTGACCCGTGCCAAGTCTACCTCGTGAACACGTTCATGCTAAACTTTCATATGTATGCATGTATTTCATGTGAATACCATATATAAAATGAACATGTTCAAATGAAATGCATGTGATAATGCATGTATGGACGGTCGAGAATGTTACACTTATGGGATGATCTGACAACCTTACATGGATCATTACCTGAATCTTAGATTACCAAAATTGTGAGTTCCTCAGTATTCCTACAAGACAATCTTTGTACAATTGGATAAATGGCAAAAGGGGTACAGATAAAGTTGAGAGCATTTTGGATAGAGCTATAGTTACACCATTTTTTAATGCCTGGAATAATATTTCTTACAAAGCTTTAGCGAGATTCAGTTTGATCACACTTTTAAATTGTAGAGAGTAATATATGAATCAAATTATAAGATTTGTTTTCAATCAATGTGGCTTATCAACGACTCCTTGCATGTTGTAATAACTAATCATTAGCCCAACAGTTTCTTTGGTGTTTTCTCCTATGCAATCTTTGGCAATCAAACTCAAGTGATGTAAAAAATTTTATGAGGCACTATGGAGACTAGTGAGAGATTTTATAAGCACTAGATGCAACAAAAAAATTTTTACAATGAAAAAAGTTGGGGGCAAAATGGTATCTAGCTGGGGATCGAAATTCATCTTTCTTCTATAAAATTCATTCCCATCGCAGACCATTGTAGGGTATTTCAGCTTTGCAAATAAATGATGTAATTTGTGAAGACAATCAGTTAATAGAGGAGCACATTCTAAATTTTTACACCATGTTGTTTCAAGCCGATTGTATAGTTAGTTTGAATATTCATATAATGTCTGAGGTTATTCCAATATTGGTGAAAGAGTTAATTTATGATTGATGAGTTAATTTATGTTATGTTTTTATTGTGTGTTTTGGGTAGTTAATTGTAGAATTTTAGTGTGTTTTTAGGTACTTAGTATGCTATTTCTTTGTATGCGGGTCATTGGTAAAGAATTGATGAATTATGAAAATTTTGCGTCTTAGAGGGACTTGAATAGGAATTTGCCAAAAGTATGTCTAAGCTAAAGCCTAAATCACACCTGCATAATCTTTGTGCCTTAGCCAACTACACACCCGCGATGATTTTCCAAGTGGTCATATACACATTCGTGGTGTTTTTGCTCACTTATGGTCATTGATCAGGTGAAACCATTGTGTTCAACTTGTGTGGAATTCCATATCCGTATCAATTTGGCTTTTTAAGCTACTATGCACGACTTGTGTTCATTATCACGTGCGTGACATTTTTATTGCCTTATTCAAATACGCACCCGCATAGATGACTACGCGCTCACAATATTTGCAAAGTCAGAGTCCAGTTCTTATTTGGATTCCTAATTTGGTGTAGGAATCATGATTTGCCTAGCTCTAATAGGTTGATTAATTTTTGGAAATATTGTTCTAATTGGGAAATTACTGTAATGGGGTAGTTAGACTCTAACTAGGATTTCTTTAATATTTAAGCAAACTTTAGTTTAGTTTTTTTTTTCTTCTTTTTTTTTTGGTTCATTATTTTCATCTCCATTAGTGGTTCACAATTCATTCCTTTAGGAGAATTTACTGTTCTTCAATTAAGAAGTCGAGGATTAATTTGTGGAGAATGTTTAAAGATTCAACTGGAGATTAGACGATCCGTATCAATTTTTGGTTCGAAAATTCGACTTTTCCACTGAATATTTCTTTACTTTCCCATCTTTTTATTTGTAATGTTTAGTTTAGATGTTATTATAGTCATGACGACTGATACAATGATTTTATGCTAAATTATTCTGGGTCCTTAGCTAGCGGATCCAATTTTGTATTGCACCCAAATATTTTATAGAATGAATTTTGGATTACTTTTCGATTTCAATTGTTCTTAATTAATTTCTCTGTTTTATAATTGCATGATGAACAATTATTAAATTGGAAATAAAAATTTTAGGGTTTAATTATTAAACAAACCACCTATAATTAACTTAAAAATTGGATTGGACATTAGATAAGTCATGAGAGTGGTTAACTGATGATCGGAAGCGAGAGATATTAAATTTGGATTTATGTGGGATTAATTAATTGAAGGAAAATATAAAATTGAGGGAAGCAAAGCTAAGAACCTGTTTATCTTCATTGATTTTAATTCGATTGTTTTATTGCTTTTAATTTCATTTCAATTTTTAGCTTAATTAATCAAGTCTTAAAACGTTGTTAGAGTGTTTAGAAATTTATTTTCTTGTGTTATTAGTAATTTTAATTAATTTAGAATTTAAGCCGACCATTCTTTGAGAGATCAACATCGGGAGTGAACTTACACTTGCGAGTACTAAATTTGATACATCAAGTTTTTTTGTGCCATTGCTAAAGAACAACTTATTAGATTCTTAATTAGTTATTTTACCAACGTGTTTTATTTTATGCAATTTTTTTGCTTTTATTTTATTTTTGCAATTTGTTTTAGTTTAGATAGTTGATTTTGTGTTTATGCCAGGTACTAGAAAACAAGCTAAATCTGGTGATTTTTCCACCTAGAGACAATATGACCTGTGATGAAGAGTTCAGTGAGTAGAAGAATCTTTTGAAGAAAATGAGGAACTGCCCTCACTAATAGTTGAAGAAAAAGTTGAACAAATAGGAAGAATGACAGACACACCTGAAAATCAAGATTCGCCTACACAAAGGCAATTAACTATGAGGGATTATGCCAAACCAGTTATAGGCAATAACACTTCGTGCATAGTCCTTAGGGAGGCAGCGAGGAATTATGAGCTGAAAAGCATCCACCTTAATATGCTTTCTTCCTTTTATGGTCTGCCTAATAAGGATCCACTAACATTTATTAAGGAGTTCTATGATATAATTGGAGCTTTCCCTTTGAATAGGCTTGAAGAAGACTAGTTAAAACTGAGATGTTTTCCTTACACTCTAAAAGATAGAGCCAAAGCATAGCTTATGACAATGCCACCCAATTCATTATTTGGCTGGGATGATATATATCAGAAATTCATGAGCAAATTTTATTCTCATCAGAAGACAAAGGAGCTTAGAGCTGAAATACATGGCTTTTATAAAAAAGACTCTGAAACATTCCATGAGGCGTATGATAAATTTAAAATGCTTCTTCTATAATGCCCACATCATGGATATTCTCTCCCGGTTACTAATTAGGCATTTTATGATAGCTTCACCCAGCAGTATCAATGCATGATGGATAATGCAGTTGGGGGAGCAATGGAAGAAAGGACTGGAGTTGAAGTTTATTACATATTTGAGATACTGGGTACCAACTCCCAACAAAAGAGTGTCAGGGGGAGGAAAGCCACAATAAATGAAGTGTTAGGTAGAAGTGAATTGACCACCCAAATAGTAGAACTTACAAAGCAAGTATGGATACTGGTCAACGCCCAACGTGTACTAACCAATGAGGTATGTGGAATTTGTAATGTATATGGTCATGGTACTAATGTTTGCATATCTTCAAACTCTTTTGCAGGTAATGCTATGGAGCAAGTGAACCTGATGAATTTGTTTCAACCACGACAGTAGTACAATCCATATTCAAACACTTACAATCCAAGCTAGAGGAATCATTTCAAATCCTCATGGAGAAATAATTATCAGAATGCACATGCATATCCTCCTCAGAACCAAAATGGACCTCCTAACGCACCAAAAAAGCCGTCATTGGAAGAGACATTGCAAAACTATATTCTTGCCACCCAAGACAAGCACCAGAGGATGGATAGGAGGATTGACTTGATTGAGGCATTATTCAAGAGGTTGGAAATAAGATAGGTCAAATAGTTGAGGTGGTGCAAGAAAACAAGAGAGGAAAATTGCCTAGTCAGATTGAGTAAGCAAAATCAGTCACTGTGTTTTATGAAGGTACTGATTCTAGTGATAAGTTTGACTATGAATCTGATTTAGTTAATTCTTTTGTTATAGGCACGCCTAAGGAGGAATGCAAAGAGGTTATAGCCAATATTGAAGGGGATAGAAATGAAGAACGAACAAAGCCTAAATTGCATAAGGCTTTCGAACCTTATCGACCTCCCATTCCATTCCCTAATCAGCTAAGGGAGTCTAAAAAAGACAAGTATTTTTTTTGATATTTTTGCTATGCTTTCTAAAGTAGATATTAATGTTCCCCTTCTAGATGTTGTTAGGTAAATTCCCTCCTATGCAAAGCTCTTTAAGGAGCTATTATCAAACAAGAGGACGTTTAGAGGAAAAAAAAAAGAATTGAGGTACCTAAGATAGCCTGTGAGATTATGAAGCAAAATTTACCCAAGAAGAAGAAGGATCTCGGAAGGTATGTAGTAGATATTTCTATCAGAGACAAGAAGAAGATACAAGCTATGTTAGACTTAGGAGCGAGCATTAATTTGATGTCTTACTCCATTTATTCGAAGCTCGGACTAAGTAAATTGCAGCCCACCAATATATGCCTTTACTTAGCAAATGGTTCGATGAAGAGACCTAGAGGTATTGTAGAGGATCTCTTAATCTATATTTGTAAGTTTGTTGTTCCTGTCAATTTTGTGGTTGTAGACTATAAGAGAAATTTTTTCAATGAAGAGAACGAGGTAATTCTCCTTAGCTGACCATTTATGACCACAACGGATATTATCATTGATGTTAAGCATAGGAAGTTAAGTATAATAGTTTTGGGAGAAACTTTAGAGTTTAAAATATTTGAATCTTCTCTTTGTTCTTTTAAATTTTCTGTAAGTAAGCGTCAAAATGTAAATTGTCTTAATGGAAATGATTATGGCTTGTATTTGTAGAAAGTAAAAAAGAAATTGGGGATTTCAACTTGTTTTGTAGGAAAGGAGGACAAACAAAGGGTGGATTCACGCCCCCCTCGAAGATCAAAATCAGTAAAGTCGAACCTAAATTTTAAATGTGGTGCTTCATGGGAGGTAACCCAAGTTTAATTTTTTTGCATAATTTAATTTTTAAATTTGGTTTCTTACATTTTAATTTTTAATTTTAGGTTGATTTCTTTTATTCTTTTGTTTGGTAATATTTTGGAGTCTAATTTTGTTCATATTCTAAGAAGCACTGATGTCAAGAGTAAATGGGAGAAATCGATCATGCCCATGCAGGAGTGCACAGATCGTGTATAGTGAGCTTAGTCTGAGAACAGCAAGCCTATGCAGTAATGCACGACCTGTGCACTTGGTGAATAGCTACCCAACCTGCTAACGAGCCTCACTTGCATGCCTTGCACATATGCCTCGCCTATCAGCGCTTGCCTCGCCTAGATAGTTGCACAGCCCCATGCCTTTATATGCCATCACGCATGCATATGGTATCATGATGCAACAGCCATCTCGCCAGCTACAAAATCACACACATATGATGTTGTCCTCACACACAAGATCATCGCAACAGGTAAGTCATGCATGCATGTTCCTATGTACACGCACACATGACTAGGTATGTTATATTTATTTTTTTTTGTTTCTGTTCTCGACCGTATCTTTTAATTTTCTTTCTTCTTATTCAAAAGAATTTCCCAAATTTCTCAAGCAAAAACACGAACCCTAGCCTTTCATTCCTTTTAATCGCGGGGCTACACTAAGAACTTCTCAAGGATTTTACTAACCCATACCATTTCGAGTTCGTCTTTTGCTTGTGTTGTGGTGAATTTTTAAGTTTTCATCATGCCAAGGAGACAACCACCACAAGCTCGTGAAGTTGAAGAATAAGCTCATGAGGAAGGGGGAGAAGGTGAGGATGGAGCACCAGTAGATATTTCCCACATGTATGATGCCCTTTTTCCTATTTTCTTTGAAGAAGCAGGTGAAAGGTGCGAAAATCTATGTTTTGGAGCAATTAGGTAGTTTGGATTTGTTTAAGGCTTATGCTCGAAGGTTAAGATGGCAAAAATTTATCACTTTTAATGATCCTACCTATAAAGAATTAAATATGGAATTCTACACAACTTTGATTGTTGAGGAGGATTGCACTAAGTTAAGGTTTCGTTTGTGTAGTCGGAATTGTGTATTTTCATTAAGAAAGATAGGAAGATTGTTTCAATTTTTTATAGATGGGCCTAAAAAGGTGCCTAGTGCTTTTAATGCTAATGAAATTTGGCACACTTTGATAGGACAACATCATTTTAATCCATAGAATACATCATTTTCACATATTATTTATCCATGTATAGGCCTTTTGCATAAATTTATGAGCTACGTGTTTGGAAAAGCTAAGGGTAATAAAGTGCCTTGTGTTGAATTATATTTATTGTAGTGTATGCATACTAGGACTAGAGTAAGCACTCCAGCTTTTATTTTTCGACACATGCGATACACCCTTCATTGCCATAATGTAGCTCTTGGGTTGGGTAATATCATTACAAGATTTGCGAAGAAAATTTGGTCCTTTAATGTTGCTATTCATGTTATGTCGCCCATACATAGTAAAGGGGATTTCGATTTTATTGCTTTGCAGCATTCAGGCCTAGTTGTCAAGAAAGGTGAGATATATAGATGGGTTAGCCAGCCGAATCATATCGACGAACCTCAACCTGAAGAGTCTGAAAATAATAATTAGCCAGATGACTAGCCATCGGGTGAAAATGCAGCCCCTTCCAATGAAATGCAACAAATTAATCAAATTACTCAAATTAATTAGAGATTGGGAAGATTAGAAGAGCAGATGGCAACCGTGATATAGAGGTAGGCAGAGCAAATGCATATGATGCAAGAATTTTTTGCCCGATTTCATCCTCCTAGCCAGTGACATGTTTTGACCCTAGAAGAGTATTTTATTTTTCCTTCCTTTCTTTTCATTTGTTGTTCTCACGTGAAATTGAGGACAATGACGAGTTTAAGTGTGAGGGGAGACATTTAATTCTCTTGGTGTCATTCTTGTGTTTTTGTTTAAAAAAATTTTAAAACTCTCTACATTTTTGTATCTTATGTGTTTAAATTTATAGTTTGGTTTTTCGATTTATTAGTCTATAAAGGAATGTTATTTCTTGTTTTAATTAGAATCATATGACTAGAAAACTTAGAATAATTTTAATACTTTTAGCACATTTCTATTTAAAATTTTTCTAACTTTGTTATTTTTATTGCTCATATTATATAAAGTTAGTAATTTAATTAGTTTATGATTTTATATGTGTCAATGCTATGGGTTAAGTCTTCAACACTGCATTCTACCTTTTATTTTCTTTCATGAGCTTTTGAGCCATATTAGAACTATTATCACTGGAAGCTCTCCTCTTCCTTTCTATTGTGTGAATAAATTCAAGCATGATATGATTATTCTAGAATTTACATTTAAATATTGATTGATATTGCAATTTTTATTATCAAGACATTTAAATCATTTGGCTTACTTTTGAAACATACCCTTTATTATCCTCAGGTTAGCCCCTTTTGAGCCTTGACCTTTTCTTTAATTTAGCCATGTCATAATTAGCCCATTATCCTCTCATTTGTTTTTATCCATTCTCACTTACCCTTAATCATAAGAATTAGTATCAGTTAAAGAAAATAAATACCAAGTGTGCTTTCCAAAGTCTGAGCCTATTAATAGTGTATTGTGAGTATTGAGCAATAGTTCGTTAATTACTTAAAGAATAAAAAATAAAAAATAAAAAGAAGAAAGAAAAAAAAAAAGTGAACGTTGAATCTGCGATATTGAGCTACATATTCTTAGCTGTGAATTCAGAAATAACAGAGGGGATATAGTAAGATATATATTTCACATCGACTAGTTATTATATAATGTAAGTAATATTTATGATATTTGGGACAATTTTATTTCTTTTTATTTTTTTAACGAAATTAGCTTTTAAAAATAAGTCAAATATATAATTTTTTTTAATGTAAATAATTAATTAAATTTACATAAATTTATTTTACTGTATCGTTTACAAATTAATTCAATTATATAATAATATATATTTAATTATTTTATTTTTATTAATTAATATGAATAAAATATACATATAAATTATTTTATAATTAAATATATAATAAACTAAATCTACTAATAATTTGTCTTGAATTACACTAAAATCAGTTGAAGTCAATCGCAATAGACTGGAGATCGATCCGAAGATCATAAAGAAAAGTTGGTATTGTCAAGTCACAACTGTACGTTAGATTCTTTCATCAAGAGGAAGTCTAATCAAGCATGCTTTGGCTAGTCAAATCTAACTTCCATTTGGTGATATAACCAATCTTGACTAATGTCACCCTTAGAACCAATTAGACCGTTATATTTTAATTACTTTGTTCATTGATCATCAGTAATTTTACTTTTTAATTTTTTTCTAATTAGATTTGAATTTGCCACTACAAATTTATTGTATAATTATTTTTATAGGAGAAAAAAAAACAGGTATTATTAATTTAGATAAAACGAAATCATATATTAATTACTGTTATAAAACTCGATACGACTCAACTAGTTTAATCAGTAAAACTAGAAATCAGTCAAATTGGTCAAGTTTAGCAGTACAGTATACTCAAAGGGCATTTATCACAATAAAAAAAAAAAAATTGATGATCCTGTTGGATTAATCGGCAACTGATCAATCCATATCGGATTGAACGGTTTTTTTTTTTGGTCGAACAATATTTTTACATAAAAACTAATCTAAACATCCTTAATAATCATTTTATAAATTATAATTAATTTAATATATATGTGGATGAGCAAGCATAAATATTAAATTATATTGTTAATTTATTGTTTCGTTAATGAGCAAGCATATTAGAAACTGAATTTCATGAGAAACAAACTTTCGCTGAACCAAAGAAATTCCATGTGATCTCATTTTTTTTTCTTTTATATATTATGTAATAAACTGAAATAAATATTTTCATTCACAGCAGGTCAAAATTTGAAAATTCAACCTCTATTGATTCCACAATTTTTATTTTTCTTTTATTTTTCTTTTCTTTTCTAAATGGGTAATTTTGTTAAAATTTTAATATCTATAGAAATGGAAATTTTTCATTTATTTTTCTTCCATATTTTTAACTTACTTGAAATTTCAATTTTCGCAATTTTTTTTTTCCCATTAGGAGGTATAATAAGTCGTGGGCTATAAACATAAATAATCTTCCTTTTGAATATACCATAAAAGCATAAAATTCGCATCAATATTATTAGATAATAGCAAAAAAAATTCTAATTTGAAATATTTTCCAATTCTTACAATGTATTTTCTTTCTTTCCTTATAGTCAAAAATATGAACATTTTCAGAAAAGCTCAATACGCATTCGATTCATGTCTTCAATCTGAAATAAAGCTTACTTCTAAAATTGGGAGGCCCTGGTAATTATTTTTTATTTCGTGTGTGGAGTCCAACTACAAAATCTTTCCATATCAACCACAAGGACCACCATTGAGAGCAACTACTATATATATATATTCTTATTTTTTATCAGACCACGAGTATCTTCAGTCAGTCAACTAGTAATATACATTAAGACTAATTTTATTCGTACTAGATAAGACCTCAAATGTACCAAAATATTCCCTCAAAAATTTTAAATTAGTTGCATACCTAGTTCAACATCTCTGATTAAACTGGAAAAAATTCATATCATCTCATCCACACTCTGGTACGTATTTCTTATTTCAGCATATATGTATGACAATGATATATAGATTCTATTGCTTGCAAGTTGGGATTTTGACACTACATTTTAATTTTTTTCCCTAAAAAAATCATTTGGGATCTTTCTTCTATTAAGAAATATGAAAATTTCATCGATAAATACACTCCCTTCATCCCACAACTAAAATTAAGATTACTTTCTTTTTTATCTATTTCAAATTATAATTCCTTTCTGAATATGAATATATATGTAAACTTTTTATTTCCTTCATTTTACTTTCTTGTAATTTTTATTTCATGTAATCACAAGTTCCACTTTGTCCTAATTAATTAAAGTTTATAAATTAATTTGTATTAAAGCTCTAGTTAAGATTCAAACTGATCTTCAGTACACAAATTAATTTGAAGACAACTAGCATTGAATGAAATCCCATTTAGTTAAACAATATGTACAATTGATCCCACATATACTATATATGTTGATTTGGTTGGAATGATTGTTGAAAATTGAGTTAATGAGACACTAACAATTTGCACATAAAGATGGACATAGTGTCCTAGTGCCATAAGGAGTTTTTCTGCTTCCAACAAGTCTCGAGTTCCAAACTCCTTGCACATAAAGGTTTAAACCTTATAATGATTCTTTTATATTTCATTGGAATAAGGACTTACATGTTGAAAGTTGGATATGGTGGCTGCTTGTGTTTAGCTATATGAGGGAGATTAGCTAGGTTCTTTGAATAATTTTATTTAGGGTAATCCTCGCTAGTTACCAACTTAGTTAATCTCTTAACATTTATAATTGTCCATTTTTCACCATTTTGTCTCCTCAAGCTGTTTTTTTTTTGTCAACTTTGTCAATTTTTATTCTGTTTTTTTGTTCACATTACCATATAATAATTTAAAAAGAAGCAACTTTCCACCATCTAGTGATGTGGTAAGGCAGGTAATATCGATACATTAAGTGAAAGATGGACAATTAATGTAGACTAAATGTTATTTCTTTTTATATTAGTAAGTAATAATATGGTTTAAAAATAGAATAAGAAGGACAATATAGATAAAAAATGGCTTTAAAAGAAAAAAATAGTAAAAATAGACAATTAAAGAAGCTATATATGTGTTAACTCTAAGTTTTATTATAGGAGAAAATAAATTAAATTATACTGAACTAATACTGATATTGATATCCAAAGAAAATCCCGAAGGCATGAAATAGTACAAAAGTATGAAAATATGGAAAAGGGGACCACTGTACAGAAAAGCCAACATTATCATTTTCAATTTCTAATTATATCGGACCATCAAATGATGCTGAAAGCTGCTCAACTTCAATGCTTGACCTAATCCAATAAATGCTCTTTGGATGTCACAATCTAACCTTCCCCTCACTACAAATTTTTTTTTTTAAATATCATTTTAATTTCATGGATTAAAATGCATATAATTATGAGTTTATATTATATTAATAGCGATAAAAGTTATAACTAATATTATCTATTATTTCATTCCTATTATATATATCACAATTAATAACTATTTAAATATTTTTTTTGGTCGAATCAAAGAAAATTTTATTGTTAAACAGCTGAAAAACACAGAGTCCAGCTGTTAATACAATAAAGAACAAACAAATAACAAATCATCTCCACTCATCTATAATACTCCTATCAGAATTAGGAAGGAAAGTGTATCCAAATTTGAGTAAAACAGCATCTCTAACCAACCTAAAAATATTATCAACATATGCAGACTTCTATTGAAAGATGACCTCATTCATAACTTTCCAAATATAGTAAACAATGACATGGAAAGCAATACATCTGATTCTAACCAATAATGACTTTTCACCATTTTTCTTAGAAAACCAGCTGATTTCCCTTCTCCAACCTAGAGGAGACCTGCAAATACCACAAATGGATAGCACTTTGCACCAAAAAATAGCAGAAAAACTACAAGAAAAGAATAAATGCTGATACTTTCAGCTCCATTGTTGCACAGTACACACACATCATCTACAACAACATTCCAGGCAAATAACTTTTGTTTCGTTAATAGTCTTCCTCGAACAGCCAACCAGAGAATAAAAGTATCCCCGAGGAATCCTTGGCTTGCACCAAACAAACTTATATCAGGAAACCACATTTGGAGAGGCCATCATAACCTTATAGGTGCTAGCAATGGAAAACTTATTAGAGTTATTCGATCTCCATCTAATGGAATCATCAACTTTATGATTAATGATGAAATTTTGCTTCACATAATCCCAAACCTGAGCAACTAGTGGATCTGGAAATCTCCAATTACCATGCCACCATAGAGAAGAAACTTTTGCAAATTTTGATATATCAGAATCAGCAATAGAAACATTAGGAAATAGTTCCAGTATCCTAAGGATCAAACTAGAATCAGAAACAGTTGCCACCACAGAGAAGAAACTTTAGAAGATTTTGATATATCAAAATCAGCAATAGAAACATTAGGAAATAGGTCCAGTATAGACTTTCCATTGACCCAAGGATCAAACCAAAATGAGAAACATCAAACCAAAATGAGAAACAGTTGCCATCACCCCATGAATACTCAAAGAAACCCATAACTTTGTTTAGGAGTTTAAGAAGATGATCCTAGCTCCAATTGTAGTCAGTGGTTTTGGTAACACCCCAAAAACTCAGTCTCTTGAGCTTATTAACAGTTATACCCAAGTAGCCCATAATGAAAGTTTGCTAGATAAAAGGTCCCAAATGTGTTTAGTGAGAGCAGCTTGATTCCAAGTGACCATAAACTTAATGCCTAAACCCCCTATAATCTTACTTAAGCAGACATTATTCTAAGCTACTAAATCTCTAGACTTATCACAAACTTCATGCCATAAGAAAATCTAACATATAGCTTCTACCTTATGTACTACAACTTTAGGTATTAAGAATATAGAGCACTAGAAAGCATTCGTACTAAGGAGAACCAAGGAAATAAGTTGAACTCTACCTGCATAGGACAAGTGTCTAGTTGTCCAAATAGAAATTCTAGAAGTAATTCTACTTACTAATACCTCACAGTGATGTTTAGAGAGCCTGGTAGAAATTAAAGGCAGGCCTAAGTGTCTTACAGGTAATTGCCCTTCTTGAAAATGTAACAAATTCAAAATTTGTTGCTTCAAATCATCAGGAACACCACTGAAGAAAATAGAGCTCTTACTAGGATTTGCAGATAAACCAAAAAAATCTTTAAAATGTGAAAAGACTTTTCTGAATAATCTGAATTGAACCTAAGTCTCATTTACAAAATACAAACAAATTATCAGCAAATACTAGATGACTTAATTTCATAAAATTGCATCCCTTATGAAATTTGAAACCTTGCTGAGTATGTTTTTGGAAAATTCTACTCAAATACTCCATACATAGGACAAAGAGCAATAGAGAGATGAGATCCCCTTGTCTCAGCCCCTTCTTGCCAAGAAAGAATCCGTTCAGTTGTCCATTAATCACAATTGAGAACCAACTAGTTCTTACACAGGCTAAAACCATCTTTTAATGAAATGATTTGGAAATCTAAAACCAATAAGAACCTCCTCTAAAAAATCCCATGAAATAAAGTCATTGCTTTTTGTAGGTCAACCTTTAAAGCATAATATCCTCGTAGCTTGGTGCATAATGGAGTGAGGAGGACTTGCCTTGTGCTGCCAGAGAAGGAGATTTTTATAGTGTCATATACTCCAAGCAAGGGAAAGCGCCATTAGAGTTTTTTATTTATCATGTCCATTAGCAATCCTTTAATAAAAGAATCAAAAGACAAATTTGTTGAAAAGCTTATCATCGACATTCAAGTAATTAGACAACATGAACCTTACCTTTCAAAAAACCCAACCTTTACCCAAACCTTCATTAATCCCTACAGCTCCCTCTTTGATGAATCTTTTCATCAATAACCTTCCTCTGACATGGCCAACTTTCGGTTTAAGGAGGATGTTTGCCTGATTCTGCAATGTCTCTAGCCTTCATTGCTTGCAATCCCAGCAAGTCAAGAAAGAGGTCCGGTTTTGTTTGCATATATGATGATGGAAGAGTATATGAAACGATTCACAAACTCAATGGTGTCTGGTTAGGAAAGTTTCAGATTGTGGTACAACTTGCGCATAGTAGTAAGGATTCTAGATATCAATTACATTCTCCAGTACATTAGTCAACCTCCAAGATGGTAAGATCCTTCCAACCCTCTCTCAGAGACAAGAGATTACATTTAGATGTGGTTAGTGGTTCCTCCTTTCTTAAAACTAGTTTTGTTAGGCATGCTAGATCTCACATTTTAAGAGATTCTTTCCAAAAGTTGATTCTTGGGCAATGCTTTGACAATGATATGACGGGTGATAAGTGATTCAAGATAATAAAGATTAGCTTTACTGCTGGTTCGATATCGTTGAAAAATGTAACCCTTTTATTGTCTTTCTAAAAGATACACTTGGTTATGTTGCTTCAGCATTCCGATTCATGGTTGGTGCTCTACAATTTTCTCTAGTATTGGTAATTTGTGGGGCTCTTTTGTTTCTCTTGATGATTCCACCAAAAGCAAGACTTCCTTCGATTATGCTAGAATTCACTTTTGTACCTCCATGTCGGATATGTAAACATGGTTATCCATGGCAAATCCTATTCGGTTAAAGTTTATGAGGAGGCATTCTTAGACAACTTAATCTGTACGTCTCTCTCTCTCTCATCTGTATTTTCCTATTCGTGGTGTCAATTCAGTCTATAAGAATGGAAGACAAGCTGAAAAGCAATCCTTTGTCAATGAAACTCTCTCTGAAGATCATGGAAAGGGGATGAGAAATAGTCCATCTACTCGAGGTATTTCCTCTTCTGTGATTGGGAACTATGACGATGTCGACAATATTAATGGCCCTTCATCCCATTTTCAGATATTGATAGATGTAGACCTTAATCTAAAAGGAATCACCGGAAGTCGCTTGAGGCTTTTGATACAATTTGCAAGTTTTACACTTTATGCCCAGGCCATGTATTTCAACTTCATTTGGGCTTAATTCTACAAACATACCTGCTTTTGATGAGGATGAAATTTACAGGCTTTGATCTCTATGCCGGGGCCTTGTGATTCATCTTTTGAGCCCAATTGTATTGATAGATCCAACTCTCTTAATCCTTCCACAGCTTCAGATTGTAACCCCAGGCTGGTTTTTTGTTTTGATATTATTAGGCCTACACCAGCTACTCACATGTCTAAGCCCGTTTGTTGCTCTCATCATTTAAGTGATAGCATTAGCAACCATGGTGTCATTAGCAACAAATGAGAACCCCAAAACCTTGCCAACTGCTAGAGTTTTTATAGCCTTATTAGCAAAAGAAGTTTTAGTAGAAGCTAGAGGAATGTAAAGTTTTCTTTGTTGCTTGTAGGACTCTTTATAGCAGTTAAGTTTTTGGAGGTGATTAAGAATATTCTCTATTGCTGCAAACTAATTAACATTTACTTTATTCATAATAAATTAATAGACATTTTTAATAAACTAATAGGCCTTTAGTTTATTCGTAATAAACATTTTTCAATAAACCAATGAATCTTTATTTTATTCGTAATGAACATTTTTTTAATAAACTAATGAATGTTTATATTTATAATATTGTCACCGCTACTTATATGTGCCAATTGGACACTGATCCATAAGGGTCCAGGATATAATTTGCGTGATATTGCTTGGATCAAGATACTCTCCGTTGGAAGGGTTCGACTGTATAAGCATGATACATACCCGCTCCTTCATTTTTTTCTCTTTAATGGTTAATCTTATCGCTTGGAACTCTGCAAGATCGGCCATCCCTCAAAATTTCACCACATTTAAGATGGCATGACCCAAAAAGAGGTAGAGCTTGTGGTTTTATTAGAAACAAAATGTTCTTCCATTAATTTTTCTCATATCCATAGAATATGGGACTCTTTTAACATTGATTAAGCCTTGTCAGAGGCTTCACTCATTGGCGCTAGTGGTATTCTGGTTTCTTAGGACAAGGCTACTTTTGATTGCAGTAGAAAAGAAATTCATATACGTTGGGTAGCTATTCATGGCTCTTTTTTGGCTGATCAATTTTCATGTTGCATAATTAGGATTTATGGACCCATTCATCCTTCTTCCACCTTCAATAAGAACTTCGGGCAAAGCTTCATGCTTTCATAGCAAATTAAACATATCTTCCTATCCTTCTCATTAGTGACTTTAATTAAGTTTGTCCATTAATAAACGTATTCCTCCACATACTTCCTCTTTAGGTATTTAACACTTCAATGATTTCATTTCTAATTCTATGTTGTTTGATGTTGATCTGCAAAGAGCCTCTAATTCTTGGAAGAGTAGTTCCTCTCAGAGTTTTATAGACTGTGCTCTAGTTACTTCTTGGTTTGTTACTTATCCCAATTCAAATCTTACTACTCTTGCTAGAGGATCTTTTGACCACTATGTTTTATGTTTTGGCATGTGCTTTATTAACTTTGGTCCAAAGCTATTTCAAACTATTAATTGTTGGTGGGATTCACTTGGTTTTCTTGCCATGGTTCGATATTTGTGGTTAACAATGCCTAACTTCTTGCCTTTACACTTTAAGTTTGGAAAACTAAGTAATTTTCTCTCCTATTGGAACGAGTACTCTTTTGGCAACCTGACTACTACTATCAAATCTATTGAATAGGAAATTCATACGCTTAACAACATAGCTAATACGTGAGCTCTCAATATATTCAAATCTGATAGTTTAGCTACTTTGAAAAGTGACCTTAATGTTTACTCAAGACAGCTGGAATCATTATGGCTATAAAAATCAAGGGTGACATGTTGTAAGTTAAGGGACCATAATACAAAATTTTTCACATTCATGCTTTCAGCAGCCTTTGGCGCAACTCTATTTAAGAAATTATTCATGGCAGTCGTATTATAGAAGACCAGCAAGGTATCTCTTCAGCATTTGTAAATCATTTCTCTCAAATATTCAATAAAAATCCTATAGCAAATGGTGTTATTCATGATCTTGCTCTAAAAAAGCTTACCCACTCAAAAGGATTAGATTTGGAAAAACCATTCACCATTGAGGAAACTTGGAATGCCGTCTAGCCTTGCAGATTTTCCAAAGCCTAGGTTCATATGCAGTTAATTTCTACTTTTATAAAAAGGCATGGCACTTTATCAAAAATGATATTTAGGGTATGGTTAACACCTTCTACGTCTTGGGCAAGCTGTCAGATGATATAAAAAGGTTCTTTATATTAGATGCTTCTACAGTAGAGGATTATAGACCTATTTCCCTAATTCATGGTCTTTAAAAGATTATAGTGAAGTTGTTTGCCAATTACTTAAAATTAATTATTGACTCTATCATCAACCCAAGCCAAGCTACATTTATTGCAGGTCGATAAATTCTTAAGAGTTTTCTAGTTGCAAACGAAGTGATTGACCCTTGCAAGAAATATAACTCTACTTGCTCACACTTCAAAATAGATTTTGAGAAAGCTTTTGACACAATCAAGTGGAATTGTTTAATGTGGGTTACAACGAGTATGGAATTTGGTTATAGATGGTGCAACAAGATTTTAGAATATTTTGCTAATTATAAGTCTTATGTCATAGTCAATGGCACCTCCTCTAGGGAATTTCAGTTATTTAATAGTGTCAAGCAAAGTTGTCCACTATCCCCTTTCCTGTTTATTATGGTAGTTGAACCACTCTTAGCTCTGCATAATAAGATGATCCAATCCAATATGTTATCAAGTTATCAAATTCCTAGTAATTGACCTCTTATTTCATATCCACAGTTTGCTGATGATATGCTTATTTTCACTAAGCCTAGTATTGACGAGTTCATGCCTTAGCACGCATGTTGCGTTGTTTCTCTTTTGTCTTAAGATTGAGAGTTAATTTTTTTAAAAGCTCTATTATTGGGATTAATACCAGCGAGGACCTTATCAATAATATAACAACTTATATTTTGTGCAAATCTTCTGACGTGCCCTTTTTTTACCTTGGATTGCCTATTAGTGTCTCTGCGGCTCGACTTTCTATATGGATTCCCATCATTTCTAAGGTCCAACAATGTTTGGCTTTCTAGAAAGGCAAAGTCCTATCTCAATTTGGCCGTTTGGCTCTTATAAAAGCTTACATCACCTCTCTACCATTGTATTTTTTATCTATTTTCTCTTTGCCCTCATATGTGGCAAATGCTATTAACAAACATATTTAGGCTTTCTTTTAGAGTGGTGAATATACTTTAAAGAAAATGCACAGAGTTAATTGGGAGTACCTTATTCAGCCTAAGCAATGTGGAGGTTTAGATATTTGTGATATTTCAGTACACAATAAGCTCTCCTCTTTAAATGGCTATGGAATTTACATTAGGATGCTGAGAAGTTATGGTCAAGGGTGATTGTTTCTAGATATGGAGCTTGATGGTTGGATTCAGTTACTACTTCTTTTATGTCTTGTTTAGAGAGGCATTATTGCTGTTGATGAATTTTCAAAATTCATGCAAAGAAAAATTGATTCAAAGTTAGCAATGGGCAGAGTGTCTTATTCTAGTTTGATGCTTGGCATGGTCATATAGCTTTGGTAGATATTTTTCTTGAACTTCACTCAATTGCAGTTGATCTATATTCCTGTATCAGCAATATGAGCATCTTCAAGGATAGAGTGTGGTGTTGGACCTTTCATTGGAACCATAGCTTATCCACTTTTAAGCAATGTCATTCCCTTGAGTTGTTAAACCTTATCGATTTGGTTACAGTTACGATAATGCCTCTTGTAAGATTTTTTGGAATATAAACAAAGATGGGCACTATTCTGTTAAGTCATCCTACCACTTCTACATGTGTCATAATTCTAATATTGATCATGCTATCCCACATGTCTGGTTAAACTATTTACCTACTAAAATTGTTTGGAGAGACTATCAATCATGCCTTACTTCATTGTGCTCATTAGTGGAAATTTTGTTTTTCTTCATTAATTGGTGGGGAGTCTCACTTGTCATTCCTTATAAATTGGATGATTTCTTCTACTCTTGGAAGCATTGTGTTCAAGGTAAGATGCAAAAGCAATTCTAGTGTACTCTCTTTTATGCTATTGTTTGGTCACTTTGGTTAAAAAAGAACAAAAAGCGCTTTAAAAATTCTTTAGATGAACTTCGTACTACTGTTGATTTGATTCTCTTCTGGACTTGACTTTGGTTTAAGTCAATGAACCTAGGTTTTCCTTATATCGTGTCTTCTCTCAGTATATCATCTATTGGAGTACAATTGTAGAGCAATATGAGACATTCTACACATGCTAGTTAATGGATAGTTGCGAGCTACCATTATGAGAAATTTGCCCATTACATGAACGTGCTAGTTACTGCCTATTGCTTTCATCATCGCAGCCGTGTAGTCTTTTTAGTGCGTGTTATGTGTTTCAACTACTTTGTCTCGTGTGTTTTGGTTTCAAGTGGCAACTTCCCCTCTGTTCCTTTATTTTGTTATTGCTTTCTTATTTTGGTCGTTTTTCTTTCATAGTTGCTTTGTTCTTCATTCATTGTTTTTGCTCTTCTTTATCTATGCCTTTTTTGTACTCGAATCAGATTTAAAAATAATATACGGTAAGTTGGAAGACTCATTTCTGCTGTGATTTGAAAAGCATGTCGTATGATCATTACTTTAGTATTATTGGAATCCATAATACCACAAGACAGAAAATAGGCAAAGAATATTGCCTGAAGAATGCCTAAGCACGCCCCCAATACAATAACATAAAAGAAATAACAAATAACAGTTCTTGTAACTCTTTCAACTAATTGAAACAGCTGATAATTGTCTCATGCACATCAGCTGATTCAAAAGTATTTGGTAAAATTTTTCAATCAGCAGCTGATAACAACTCAAACGATTGAAAAAATTCTATATTGAAACTTTTATGAAATAGGTAAAACTTTTTATAACAAAAAGATAGAATTAACCTCTTCAAATGATAAATAACGTATCCTTTTAATTGCCACCATCACTAGTGATCCTTTCTATCATTCTGCAGCAAAGAACATCATCTTCCACGCACAAACACAAACCATTTATAGCTGCTGATCGTTCCCCAAGCTTTACTGCAATTTATTATTATTTTTTTATCATAGTTATGACCATCTGTAAGCCTAGGTAATTGTTTAGTCATTCCTAATTTATGTTTTTCAAGCTTTTTTTTTTTTTTTTCTTTTCAACTTCTGCAGCTCATAATGGACAGAATTTTAACCAATGTTTGGTCATATCTTAAGGGCCATAACTCGTTATTCAACATCTGTCATTCATATTTTATATATTTATAAACTCCTTTTATGTATAGTTGATTATATTTAATAATTATTATTTACATTTTTTTAAGAACATTCATCAAATAAGTATTATACTATTTTTTCTTACAATGCGGGGAGGGTTATTTTTTTTATTTATTTAAATAATATAAAAATATATTTTTTGAATTGATAATTATACTCCTGTTGGTAAATTTTACATTCACATAACAGCTACCAAATATCAAACAGGACCTTAATTACGATGTTTTTTAATGAATTAAAAAATAATTTCAATTGAGTGCAATATATATATATATATATATATATGAATTCAAATTTTCTAAAATTTTGAAAAAATAATAATAATAAAGTAGCGCCATTTTTTTCCAACTAGAATTGGAATTGAAATGACATTCAAAATTGAAAATGTATATATATATACTCTTATTTTATGAACACAAAGGAAAAAAAAAAATTTATGACAGTGTGGATAAAATGACATGTCTTTTCTAATTAAGTCATAAGTATATAACTATTTTAAAAATTCATGAGGAAGTATTTTATCACCCTTGAGGTCTTATTCGATATGAGCAATAGTTTCAGTGTGTGGTCCTAGTTAACTGATTGATAATATATGTGGTCTAAAACGCAAAAAAAAAAAAAGAACATTTCATTGGCTTTTCAACTGGACAGTTGCACGATATTCAGGCAGTTGATCCAACTCAGATTTGGATTCTCTCTTTGTTTTGTCACTCAAAACTGCCAATTACATAAAAGGATGTGAAAAATGGTACTCAGAGTTTCTTGCTTATCTCATGTGCAAGTTTTTCATTCAATATTTAGTCTTTTCCTTAAAGCTATTCTCATATATATGCCAAGATAATTAATGGGGATTTGGGTTTTACTAGGTTGAAGAACACTCAGGCTTTCCCCCTTGAAGGGTTTCTTTTTTTCCTTTATTAAAAAATAATAATTAAAAAAAAAAAAAGGATAACAGTTTAAGCCAGCTATAGGAGTCAATGCATACACAACCCTATGTGGCAGCTGTTTGCCAGCTTCTTAATTTTATGCAAGCTCCGTCTTTTAAGTTGAAATTCTATATCTATAATTCGTTTATCATATGTCCTCAAAATTTCACATCTTTAATTTTAACTAATGCATGGGATTAGACAAAAATTTTGAAAAAATGGCTTTTAATCTCGAGGTTAAACTTTAATTTAGTGGTATAATTATGGCTGTTAGATCTGGAGTTCAAACTACAAAACTCAAAAATTTGATTTCTCAAGCGTATACGGAATTCTAGAAGTATTATCTACTAATTTCTTACCAAGGTTATATATAGTTGAGACTAAGACAATATCTAATCGTTTTTACCATAATAAAATTATTAAAAAGTTTGAACACCATGTCCAAATCCAGTGAATCCAAACCACCATGAAATAAAATTTAATTACCAAATTAATATAAATTTAGGATTGCCTAACCTTGGATGATCTATTTTAGGTCCAAAAAATTTTTCATAAATTTGGTTTCCGTATGAACATTAAGATTGAGTCAAATATTGTGGTTGAGAGTGACTATGCGATTTGTAATGGAATTGCTCAAATTTGGACAAGATCATTGGTATATGTACAGAGAATCTTTATG
>CATIWF010046085.1:0-15414 GCA_949630135.1 Balakata baccata
TAATGAAATGGTATAATAAAATAACAATATAATAATACTGAAGTATATAATTATAATGAAATTAATAAACATTAAACTAATATAAAATTTATTTAAATTAAACTTTAATATAATGAAATTCATTATATAATCAATTATATGGTTAGAAGGTTAACTATAATAAAATTTAATTAATTAACTAATATAGAATTAATCTATATTAAAATTAATTTAAATAATAAATTATAATCATCTATAAATAATAATTATATAATTAAAAAATTTTCTTAAATAAAAAATGTAATAAACGAACATATGATTAATTAATTTATTTATTATACTAATTAATTTAATTATGTATTGATGTTAAATTTTGCTTTGATTTCACTTGTATTGATTAATATTATATTTAAAGAGTCTAGATACTCGTTCAAGATTTATTCATTAAGAGTAAGTCTTGAATAGTTTTCGGTTTTGGACTATTTTTAAACATCGAAGCTCACTTAGGATGTGGTTGCTCTGTGATTGGAAGTTATGTGATTTGTTTTAAATTTCATTTATTTGTATGGTTAGACATGGATCAAAGTTGAATGTATGGTAAACGGAATATGACTGAATTTGTGAATGGAGTTGAGGAATTTATTAGAACTGCAATAGAAAATAAGATGAGAAAGAAAGAATCAACGATTGCATGTCCGTGTTGACTGTATCAACATGAGAACATATCAGGATATTCAGATTGTGAAAACTCATATTATATGACATAGTTTTACGGGAGGTTACATACGATGGATATGGTATGATGAGAGTGTATTAACTGGAACAAGTTCTAATTTTGAATGTCAGAGAGAAAATTACCTTAACGATGAAGGGAATGATGTGGAACATGATCGGTTGGACGTTATAATACAAGATATTGAAAATTGTGTGAAAAAGCCAGAAGACCTTGATAGATTGTGCTCCGATGCCGATAAGCCTTTGTATCTCGGTTGCACTAAATTCACAAAATTGTCAGCCGTATTGAAACTATGCAATATGAAAGCCACAAATGGATGGAGCGATAAGAGTTTCACGATGTTATTAGAGCTTTTACAATAGATGTTTTAATAGGGAAATGAACTTCCCGCGTCAACCTACAAGGCTAAGAAAATGTTGTGTCCTATGGGTATGATTATAAGAAGATACATGCATGTCTGAATGATTGTGTATTGTACCGAAATGAGTATAAAGACTTGCATGAGAGTCCTAGATATGGAGTGTCGAGCTATAAGCGGGGAAAAATATCTTCTTAGGTTAAGAAATGGCCTTTAGCTTAAGTACTCTGGGTTTTACCAATAATACCAAGATTCAAACGTCCGTTTGCAAATGCGAAAGATGCAAAGAACTTGAGGTGGCATGCAAAAAGGTAGAGAACAAGATGGCAAACTTAGACATCTTGCAGATTCTCTCTAGTGGAGAATAATTAACTCTATATTCCCTAAATTTGGTGGTGAAATAAGAAATTTGAGGCTTGGACTATGCACAGATGGAATAAACCCCAATGGCACATTGAGCAGTCAATATAGCACATGGTCAGTTCTATTTATAGTTTACAATATGCTTTCATGGTTGACTACGAAGCATAAGTATATAATGTTATCGATGTTGATATCAAGGCCTAAACAATCGGGAAATGATATTGATATTCATCTTGCACCACTCATTCATGATTTAAAACTATTGTGGAATAAAGGTGTGCCGATGTATGATGCTTATACTGAGAGCATGTTTACCTTACATGCTATGATATTTTGCACTATAAATGATTTTTTGGGTTATAGTAACTTGTCTGGATACATAGTAAAGGTGCAAAATCATGTCCAATTTGTGAAGAAGATGTAATGGACCAAAGGTTAAATCATTGCAAAAAAAAAGTCATTGGATATTTCTGCCTCTTAACCACCCTTACTGTAGAAAAAAAATCGTGATGCGAGCAGCTGATTTCCTTTAGCTGGAAATTAGGTATATGAACGTGTTCGACAAATTGAAAATTTATTTGGCAAACCTAATAAGAATGCTCAAAAGGGTCCATGGAAGAAAAGATCCACGTTCTGGGACCTTCCATACTGGGAACATTTGCTTGTTCGACATTGTATTTATGTTATACATGTAGAAAAAAATATGTGTGATTCTTTAATAGGGACACTGTTGAACATACCGGGAAAAACAAAAGATGGTATAAAAATGAGAAAAGACATGGTAGAAATGGGCATGCAGATAGAGTTAGCACTGCAGGATAAGGGAAAGCAGATATATCTTCCTTCGACTTGTTATACATTATCTAGAAATGAGAAAATAAGTTTCTGTGAGTGTCTTATGGAGTTAAGGTTTCGATGGATATTCATAAAATATAAAAAATCTTGTGTCGATTAAAGATTTGAAGTTGGTAGATATGAAATCTCATGATTGTCATATTTTGGTACAACAATTCTTGCTGGTTGCAATCCGAGGCATACTACCAAATCATGTCAGAAATGTTATTACAATACTTTATTTTTTCTTCAACACAATATGTTATAAGGTGGTTGATCTTGAAACTTTGGATGAGTTGCAGTCTAATGTTTTTATTATCCTATGTTAATTTGAAATGTATTTTCAACCTTCATTTTTTGATATAATGGTGTATTTGGTTGTTCAGCTTGTGAGAGAGATAAAATTGTGTGGTCCAGTTTTTTTGAGATACATGTATCCATTTGAGAGATTCATGGGTATCTTAAAAGGGTATGTAAGGAATCGTTATCGGCCTGAAGGCAGTATAATTGAAAGTTGCTCAATTGAAAAGGACATTGAATTTTGCAATGACTACTTAGCAGGCGTTCAACCAATTGGAATTCCTAAGTCTCATCACAAGGGAAGGATTGGAGGTCAAGGAACGATTGGATTTAAAGTCGTATTAGCTAGTGCACAAATATGTGATAAAGCACATATGCTTGTATTGCACCACTTGATTGAGGTTCATCCATACTTAGAAGAGCATATGGCCATATTAAGTCATCTGAATCCTTCAAAAGGTGAAATATAGTTGACAAATGAACATAATTGCTCGTTTGTTAGAGGATTTAAAGACCGTATGATGCGTTAGTTGTTAGAAGTGCCATATGAAATAATTAATACTATAAAATTGTTAGCATATGGCCCTGGGTTGTGTGTACGGTCTTACAAAGGGTATGACATCAACTGATCAAGATGAGAAGAGCATAATGCAAAATAGTGAGATTACTTTGATAGCTTCATCGAGAGAATCTGCTAGTGCTAAAGACACCAGTCCAATTGATTCTACAAAATCATATTATAGTATAGTTAAAGATATTGGGAACTAGAGTATAATAAATTTAGTATTCCTCTCTTCCAATGTAAATGGGTTGAAAACCGGCGCGGTGTTCGACTGGATGAGTAAAGTTTCAAGTTGGTCAATTTTAGTTGATTGGGTTATCAAGATGATCCTTTCATACTTACTTCACAAGCCAAACAAGTATTTTATATTGTCGACTCAAGCGATAGCAAGTGGTCAATTGTTCTTTAAGGTAAATGATGCACTATGGGTATTAATGATGTAGCAGACAAGCAAGAATATGATTAGTTCGATGAGACTCGTCCCTTTTCTATTGGGCTACCTATGCCAACTGGTGATAACATTTTAGATACAAATTAAATGTGTTCTTATCATACCGAAGGCTTATGGATAGAAAATCCAAAATAATAGATTCAAGTTTGGCTAAGGTATGTTTATTTATTTGTAGTTTGATCAAATGCAGTTTATACTAATAAGCTAAATTGATAAGTTATTTGATTATCAAATGAATTGCTTTTAAATGAAATTGATAAGTTAATTAATACAAATAAATTGAATTTAGTGGGTAATTGATGCAAATAAATTGATGAATTAATTGATTCAAATTAATTATATTTAAATTTTTTATAATAAAATGTTTTTTTGTTATATTTTTATGGCAGAAAATTATATTTTTAGCAGACAATAACCATCACACAATCAAGAAGAAGGAAAGAGGAGATGCAAAATGTAAAAAATTACTTAAGAAAGAGAAAAAAAAGTTGACAATAGAATTTGATGGAGATGGAAACCCTATTAAGAAAGTTGGCAATAGAATTTGATAGAGATGGAAACCATATTTGACCAAATGCAGATACATACAAATCTTATATTGGACTTGTGGCATATTCAAAAGAAAAGATCACGGTGCCAATATGGAGCAAAGTTGATAAGGGCCTTAAAGATATGATATGGAAGAATATCAAGGTAAATTTTAAAGAAAACACATTATGTTTAAGCATTGCATCCATTGTGTACTATGTAAATGAGACTAAATATGAACTTTAAATGTAAATAATACTAATAACTTTAAAATGTTTGTTTGCATGATGCCTTTACTGTAGAAGATACTTTGGATGTGAAGAAGAAAATATTGAAAAATGCGAGAAGGCGATTGAAAGATTTCAAATACCGCCTCGTAAGAAAATACATAATAATAAGTATGACTATTTAACTGTTGAGGATTGGGAGGAATTCAAAAGAGCATATAAAGATGAATCATTTGAGGTACAAATTTTTTTCAAGTACATGAAGATTATTTCAAATTGATAAATGTATAATTTATTTAATCTCATTTGATTGTTTAATCAAATTAGCACATTTTATTATGTTTTATGCAATTTGATAATACTGATATCTTTATATTTTATGCATTTCTTAACAGCAAAAACAGATCTCAGCAAAAGCCAAAAAACAGAAGGATGTTCATCTCCATTATTTGGGTCCAAAGGACTATACCAGTAAAAGATTAGAATGGATCGTTGAAGATCCCGTTGCTTCTTTCTCCTCTATAGCAACAATGTACTTTGATATCATCTCATCATATGATTAGAGTCTTGACTGGATATGAGCAAGAACAGAAAAAATAGATCAAGGGAATTATGTGATTCCAATCGAGAGGTGGCATAAAAAATGGTATGTATAAATTGTTAAGCAAATCTAAATATCAAACACTTTCATTCAACTGAGATTGGTTTTTATCATTTATTATTTTTAATATGAGTCATTAAGGGAGGAGGTAAATCAGGGAATATGGGTACCAAAGGGGTAGGATGATATATTGATTCGTGCACTTAGCAAGCCTAAACATTCTAGCTATGTTCGTAGTGTAGGTAGTAGAGTCACTTTATCAATTTTTTTGGTAAACAAATTAGGAAAAAAAAAAATTCACCTCCATCTCAGAGGAAGAAATGGCAACATTAAGAGATAAAGTAGCCTCTTAAATAAATTTGCAATTATGGGCTAAATTTGCTCAGTAGATGGCTAAATTTAAGGCCAGGATGATGATTCAGTATGAGACTATTGGCAAGTCATCTCAATTTATACCTAAGATGGAGGCGGGTCCCTCATCTGGTCTCCATATGCTTAGCAGCTACCACTATGTTGACCCTTTGGTTCTAATGGGATATACATAGGTAAAAATTATAAATTTTATTCATTTCTACTCACAAGCAAATTCAATTTCTATTTACACACTCATATTTACACGTAGTGTATGCCTTAATAGTGCACAACGTTGGGGTTTGATGATTATACAAATATTTGGGTCGTGCCACCTTGCAATTAATCGTGATGGATAGACAATCATAGTGGCAAAGGGCACAATTCATTTAAGCATTCTAGGTGCATTGCTGCACGAAGTTTCTATGACTCCGAATAACTTGGGGGAGTCTATGGATCTCCCTTTTAATCAGTATGAATTAGAACTATTTCCTATGTCTACAAGCCAATTCCATACTGTTGGTCAAGCATATAGTAGTTTTGTTCACTAGCCACGACATCTCGTCCTCCATGGGAGGTATGCATTAATACTGCTATATCTCACTTCTTAATTCTTTATAAATAGTATTATCACTTTATTTACTTACTTTCTTCATAGTATATTGTAATAATATACTATTAATTGATAGAAAACTATAATTTAACCTTTAAAGAAAGTATAATTTGATCAAGATAGCGGTTCTACTGCCTAGAAGATATCTCTCAGCTCCTCTCAACAAAATGGCTCAATATTTTAGTCACCAAAAATTTTATGTTGTAAGTGATTATAGTATATATAGTTAAAAATGGTAAATATTGAACTGCTATATTGTAATGCAGTTTCAACTTATGTTATTAGTTTTGTGCTTCATACATATAGGTACCTTTATAAAGTCTGTAACCAATCATCTGCACCGATTGATTTTCTCTGTCCAAGTTATTTAAATAGGATATGTATGAAGGACAAGAAATTGGTGCATAATTATATGGTAGATCTCTGCAGGCATAAATGGATAATAATTTCATTTTACTACTATATATTCAAAAGTAAAATAAATTTTGGCATTAAAACATTTGCATTATATTTTATCGTGACAGTTTTATTAATTTAACATTATTTTGGATAATAACAATCAACACTGGATGTTGATTGTTATTAACTGCGCTTAGAATGGGGTATATTTTATGTACTCTCTTAACAACTCCAGCAGACAATTACCTATTAAAGAACCTAATAATATGTAAGTTAACATATACTTGCACTCATATCTTATTCTAAATTTTGTTTTTATATTGGCTGCATGTTTCAATATATAAACTTATTTTTCAGGGTATATAAATTATATAGATATGCTGCTGGGAGAGGTACCTCGAACTCCTTATATTGGAATTTCATCAATGTAAGAATTTTATCATTTTTATAAATACTAGTTAGATTTGAATTTCATCTTCCACTTTATACTCATATCGACTTTTGTAATTATTGTTTATGTGTTTTAGTAAGTGCCTGAAATAGCCTGAAACTGTTGAATGTGAGTACTATATACACTTAGATATATGTACAATATAGTAACTCACCATAGCACGGATATTCAGTTGTTCACGATAATATTATTTCTAATACTTATATGCAATTTGTTATGCTTTATACTCATATCAACATTATAATTTTTTTAATGTTTTCTATTTTGTGTTTTATTTGTTTTGTAAACAACTTTTGAGAAAGAACCATATACTGAGGTACAACGTAACACCTTATACCTATAGATATCACTTATACTTGTATCATGTTATTGTGTATTGCATGAGAATAAGACAATATGCTATTTATTGTGAGGGATAATTTTTTTTGAATCATATAACAATACCACTTTGTAGCATTTAACAATTCAGTAAAGTATAACAGCTTGACTATATATATAATATATATATCACATCACTGCATATTCACTATATTAGATATATGCAAACATACAATCCAAAACATAAAAGACATGTCCTTATACATATGTGAAATGCAAGGAGAGAGATTGATGAGGCTCGGCTGGTGACCTGTGATCCATATTTTCTATGTAGTATGTTCCTCCAAAATGAGTAAACTACTCTTTTCTACCTGAAAATGATGCAATTTGGTGAGTTACGACTCAATGAGAATAATCATCAAAAGCTTTCTAAAGTACATAGCAAATCACAATTACAAAGTAATAATCACCATTCGTACACATTTTATATGTCATTCTATTTATTAATATCATATGAATATAAATAATATTAAATCATGTAAACATTTCATTTACTTATGCTTATGTCATTTTCTTTTTGTTGTGATTAGGCTAAATAGATATTATCTCGGGTTTTCATGTGAACATTTGCTTTTGTTAGCTAGCTTGATCATTTGTAACATTTGTACATTTGCCAGGCCATAAGCCTTTTCTTTTGCTTTTGAACATTTGTTTGGACCTTATGCCTCTTCTTTTGCTTTACAATGTCATTTAGCTGGTCACAACACCTTTTAAATTCATATGCATTTGCAACAATCATTGCTTTAACATCAACCATTATACATTTTAGTCAACATTTGCCTTGTACAAAGAAAATCTATACATGTAATACAAACATGTACTTTACATTCAGCACAGTCTCATTGGCCATATCATAACAATTATGTAATTCAAATAAAGTAAACCAAGTCACATTACACGTAATATGTAATAATTGTACGTACTAAAGAAATCGTTTGATAATTAAACTCACATTTTCTTTTGATGTTGAACCTTTAACTTATTGTCTCTCACTTCCTTAGGGGTCTCCAATATGTTGTAAGCCTAATTGAATGTATACTTGGCCAGCTGGTAGCTAAATAAACTTAGTGAAATTTAAACAAATTGAAATATGCATAATATGGACCACTAACTAGGGTTTGGTATTATGACAGTGTGAACTTTATGTGTTTAGAAGCTTATAATTTTTTTTATACTAGTCTAATTTGTATGATTCTTGTTCTAATTAAAGTTAACATTAGGAATATAACATATCTAAATTTCAGAGCAATTGGACCATTGTGTAATTTTTGATGCAATTTCTATTCATGTTCTGTTTTCTGCCCTGTTTCTGCAGTTTTAGGACACCAATTTTGCTTCTTCATATCTCATAATGTACAATCTATATTTTTATGAAACTTTGTATAAATTAATATATGTTAAAATGGAACATTTTTAATGTTGACAACTTTCAACCATTCTACCTCTAAGGTCCTCATATGGTAGGGTACTTGTGAATGGTAAAGAACAGGTTTGACATCTTGATCGATCATATTTCTAAAGGCCATATCTCATAACATATATAACATATTGAGGTGTATTTATACCAAAATTTAGATAAGACATATACCTATAACTTTCATGTTTTGACTATTTATAGATTATATGCACTCAAAATAGGGAAAATAACTGACTGGACCTACACAGGACACTAAGCAGACAGCTCAAATATAGAACAGACATGACTCTCTCGACCATAACTCAACATACTCCTATAATCTGATAATGAAATTTACTAAACAGCTAGATAACACAAAAAAACTACAACTTTGATGTTTTGAGTTTCTTTAAATACAAAATTTATCATATAGAAAAATAATCAAGACAGTAGTTGATTCAGTTAGGTTTCACAGCAAAATTTATACTATACAGCTAGATAACACAAAAAATAAGAACTTTGGTGTTTTGAGTTTCCTCAAATACAAAATTTATCATATAAAAAAAATAATGCAGACAGAAGTTGATTCAGCTAGGGTCCACAACCAAACCAATCTCAGTCACACACTTGTATCATTCCACAGAAATAAATTATGCAAAACTATTTACATAGCCATAATTTTAAGATATAAAGCTACAAGTTTTATGTTTTGCATTTTTCCAAAATTAGTCTCTATGAGCATTAAAATCGAGTGCCAAAATACTAGTAATATACCCTAATCAGTCATAATGGATACTTAAACAAGAAGAGATAATTACTTATTAAAAACAAACTTGCAATGGTTGAATTTGCTGCAAAACTTAAAATGAAATAATGGAGAAAAGAAAGCTCTTATAGGGAAAGAAAAAGAAGAAACGGACTGGAGAAAAATGTTGCTCAAAATGTGTAAAAAAACAAAGTAGGCAGCAATAGATAAGCCAAAAACTGTCTAACTTTCTTTCTCCTTTCTTCTTTTCTTTTTTTCTTTTTTTATTATTTTTAATGTCCCTTATCCTTAATTATTATTATTATTATTATTATTATTATTATTATTATCTCTACATATTTACATGTACTTAGTTAATGTCAAAAGTACTATTTAATCAAAATATCCAATTTAATCAATTTAACTATACCAAATTTCATTTATTTCAAATTGATCGTTTTATTTGATTTTATTTTCAATATCTTGTGTCCTTATTTAAATTATAATTAGACACATGCAACTTATTCCTATTGTGATAAGCCGACCCATAGCAAGTCTAGCTCGTAAACACGTTCATTCCAAAATCCATATGTATGCATGTGTTTCATATGAATGATATTTATAAAATTAACATGTTCAAATTGAATGCATGTGACAATACATATAGAGACAGTTGAGGATGTTACATACAAATTGATGAAGTTCGGGAAATGTGGTGTGACTTTTTTGCTCATGAGTTTATATAAATTTAATTCAAATTTTAATTTTTTTTAAGTGTTTCAAGATTGGAAATATTGTATTGCAATTTTTTTAAAATTTAATTGTTCCATTATGTTTATACACAACGAGTATTGTTTATGAAATATTGAATTTGAGTTGATATTGATTAATTGTTTAGCCTTGTAGGCTTGAAGTTGTAGTTGTAGTAATTGAATTTAGAATGCTTGAATTTTAGTTGATTGATGAATTGTAGTTTAATTTAGATATTTGAAAGCCTATAATGGCTTTAGTTGAAATATATATATATTGTGAACTGTTGTTGGTTTGAATTTACAAGTATCTAGTATATACAAAAAAAATTACAAATATTAAAAAAAATCTCAAATAAGTTATATTGTAAAATAGACTTATAAGATGCAGTCGGATAAATCTGTTTTGAGAAAAACAAATTTATCTGATCATGATCAGATTCGACTGTTTTTACACAAAATAGACTTATCTTACCATGATCAGATGCGACTCTTTTTACTCAAAATAGAGTTATCTGACTTGATCGGATAATACTGTTTTTAACAATCACATAAGATCCACTTATCAGATATGTCATCTTTCTATATGTTTATTCATGAATAGACGCATCTAACAAAAACAATAAGTCACAAAAGACTAAATTATTAAATAACAAAATTAACTCAATCAACTAATACGATATATTAGTTTTTTTTGTAAATTTGCGTATCCCTCATATTCCCATTTTTATATATAATATGATTATGTATAAAATATAGTTATCTAGTAATAATATAATTGAACTTCTAATTAATGAATTATTAATACTATTCACTAATTATTTAAATTATTAAATGACAAAATTAGCCTAATTAACTAATATAATCATGTTGGTCTTTTTGTAAATTTGTTTATCTCCTATATTTCCACGTTTATATATAATATGATTATAAAACATTTTTTATAGAACAAAAAACACTTTAGAGTATCTTTTTAATATAAAGAGTGAAAATGTTTATACATGTCTAATAGATTCTTTATATTTTTACTTTATATTTTACTTTATTTCATACAAGTTAATATTTATCGAAAAGAAAAATTAAATGACTTTTATTATAAAGAAAGAAAAAAGTAACAAACCTATGAAAAGATAGAAAATGAAGATATATTAATTACCCTTTTTATAGTATCTCCAATAGTACTCTTTATTTTAAAGAACATTTTTAAATATAAATAGTGAAAATTATTTTACAAGTCCAATAGACTCTTTATATTTTTATTCTTAATTTTACTTTATCCCTTGTAAATTAATATTTATCAAAAGAAAAATGAATTACTTTTATTAAAACATCTCCAACAATACTCTTTATTTTAGATCAACAATGATAAAATATTTATTTAAATACATTAACAAATGCTCTAATAGAATAAAAGCTGTTATTGAAAATTATGATAGAAACATAAATCCAATTGAGATAAATACAACTCAAATAATTGATGAAATTAAAACATATTTAGATTGCCATTATCTTTCTCCTTGCGAATCTACTTGGAGAATATTTTAATTTCCAATTTATCATAGAGAACCAGCAATTGAAAAATTAGCTATACATTTATATCATAAAAATACAGTTTTGTTTCAATCTTCTAAAAATATTGAATATATTATTAATAATGATCATTTTAGTCATAATATGTTTACTGAATGGCCTGTGTTGAAGTGACGCACCATGCCACATGTCTAACACCGGCTGCATGTGCCAGTTGGACTGGCACATGTCTCCTCGAACTACCTATTTACGCCAATTGGATCGACGCACGTCTCCTAAAACTACCATAAATTTGTAAATATTTTTAAAATTACCATAAATTTGTAAATATACTTTTTAATCACCACAATTTAAGAAATACCCCGAGTCCACAAATCTTTAATAGAGTAAAGAATATTTTAGATCATTTTAAATATAAAAAAATCAAATTTTTTTACAAGTCTAATGAACTCTTTATATTTTACTTTTCATTTTATTTTATCTCATACAAATAAATATTTATTAAACGAAAAAATTAAATAATTTTTTTATTATAAGGAAAGAGAAAAGTATTATAAAGAAACACACTAACAAAAAAAAAGAGAATATATATAAAAAGTTAAAATGCATTTATTACAATTGAAATAAAAAACGAATTTTGGCTCTCTACTAACCACTCTCTACTCTAAATTATAAAAATAGAGAGTATGTTTAGACTCTTTTTATGGGGTAGTTCTTTATTTTAAATAATATAACCCAAATAGATAGTCCATTGGAGAAATTCTTATTGTAACGCCCATAATTTAAGGCCTATAATTAATGTGGACCTTGAAGGATATTTTAGTAATAAAAAGTTTTTAGGACAGTGTCCCGTTCGGGACTAAAGTCTCACGATAGGGAGAGGTATCCCGCTCATGATATTAGATTTCCCGGTCGGAATTTATCTCTAGACTGAACATTATAATTGTGCGTTGTTATGCCCTATTTCGTATTCATCAGACCCCTAACTACCCTCACAAACCTAAGCACGACCAGAGAACCTCTCCTTCACTTTCCATTGATTTCCCCCTTGATTTAAACTCAAGAAAGCACAATTGAGATTGGTTTTATCAAAGATTAAACAAGGGTTTTTTTGGTGTTTTTCTCAAGAATACGAGTTTGCTTATGAACAATCCTAGAAATCGACTTCTCCATCTATTTTCTTATTATTCCAGAGGTATTTCAATAATTATTTCGATCTCCTACCACTACTGGTTGGGTTTTAATCGATTATTATCATAGAAGTTAGGATTTTTCAATATTTCGATATGGTTCCCTTAAGAACAATATGTATGAATAGTTTATGACCCTTAGCTCATATGTTTGATGCTAAGGGATGAAATGGAAGGTGAAAACAGACATCAGAATGTGAGAGAAACGTTAGAGTAAGGGTTTTCGGCTTCATTGTTAGAGGTTTGTACATATAATCATATTTATTTGGTTTTTAGCTGCATGTTTACTAGTGCATAAGTATGTTGGATATTATGTCACTATTAGATGCCATGAATCTTGATTTGAATGAGTTGGAATTGATTGCGTGGATTTAAGACATGGATTATTCATGATTTTCATGTTAAATTGGTATAATACGAATTAAATGGATTATGGTATATTATGATGATGAAATGGTCTATTTAAATGATCTGTAATATTTTGGAAATTGTGTTATGCCTTTTGAATCAAGAGAATTGGAGATGACATGTGAAAATTAGTATTGGGTCTCTCCCGGTCGAGACTCACATGACTAAGGCCTTCACAGCTTCGCGATGGGCATGGCCAGTGTCACCATTGCCGCAATGGCATGCTGCAGACATACTCATATGCAGGTGTATGATATTGGATATGATAATATTGACTATGTTTGTCTTGTCTACTATGGTATAAATTGGAGAAACATGACTTGCCCTTTTTGTTATTCTGTACAAATGAATCCTTCCTTTAATTTACTAATTCGTGGGACGATACTGACTTTTTATATTTGAAAATATGACATCTTAATTTAAGAAATGATATGCTATGCTATGCTATGACAAGATGTATATGATGATACGTGGACAATGATATGATATGAATATATGAATATGCATATGATGACAAGGAAGGCTCTATATGAACCAGTTATTATTATATGATATTGAAATGAGGATTAACATGATGATGTGCTATAATATTCATATTGCTATACACCATCATGGAAATGCTGTTATGATAATGGAATATGGTTCATGTGATTAAAAGAAAAGACTTTAATGCCCTAACTCGTACTAGGACAGATTATAGGATTGACGACGTCATTAAAGGTGGTTATGCTACAATAGATTTATTTCATGCATTTATTTTTGGATAAGGTAGCTACAGCTCTAAGAGCACCCTTAACTCATTATACTAGAAATCATTTATTTTTCAGTCAAGCAGCTTTAGCTCTGAGAGCGCACTTGACTCAGTTGTAGATTCAGACAATAATAGTTAGGTGGATAGAGTGGCTTCAGCTCCGAAAGTGCCCCTATTAACAATTCGTATTTGGTAATCTAGTATTGAGTAATTGGGCAAATTAATTGAAATAAACGGACAGAGGAAAATTGTTCTACAATGAATATGATTATAGAAAATGTCTTCCTCATACTAGGTATGCTACTATTATTATTTAAAGGGATTAATTGACATGATCACATGACTATGATTAACATAAATTGAAGTATGAAGAGTTATGTTATACTATGGATTATATGAATTGAATTGTATGACATGTATGATAGAATTTATATGATTATATATACTAACCTTAGATAAGCATATAGATTCAGAGCCATAGGAAGAGTTGACACAGAGAAGCCGAGCTCGTCAAAGCATTCAGATTCAGAGTCAACTCATTTAATCATGTTTAACTTTATATACTCATTCATTAGGACAATTGAATATTTCCATGTTATTTATAGTTTTATGAACGGTTGTAATAAGTTGGGTGTGATTAGCCCTATATTTTAGATGTTATAGTTTCAGCTTATACAGCATGGATACATGATACTATTTAAATGGTTATATACTTTTACGATTAAACAGATGTATGGTAATGTGATATATTTAACTAGTAAAGTTTAAAAAGGAATAATCAGATAGAAATTGATAAGAAGGATACAGTAATGCTCCCTTGTATTGTAATACTCACTAACTAGGGCCTAGTTATTTTGCATGAATATATGACACATATGAGGGGTAATTCGATAATTAGAAGTTAGGATATAAAATACATGTATATATATGAGTTAGATTTAATGTTATAATGAAGTTATATCTAAGGTATAATCGAGGTATATTAGTCGGTTTTGGTTTTGATTTCAAGGAAGGGACGAAATAAATCAATAATTATGAAAAATTAAAATGTCATGACCATGACAAGGGGGTGTCACGGCCGTGAAAATCGAAAAAGATGGATAAACATGACTGTTTGAAGTTGGTTGCTATAGTAACTTTGCATGGCCGTGAAAGGGAACTTTCATGACCGTGAAAGGTGACTATATAAAGCTTTTTTCACGATCTTATCACCATTTTTCATCATCTTTTCCATCCTCAAATCCTAAACTCCTTTCACACACACCTAATAACATCAAAGAAGTGATTCTTCACGGTTTTTGAGTGATTTAACATCAAAACAATAAAGAAAACAAGATTAAGCAAGATTTGAAAAAATCATCATCTTTGATGACATTTTAGAGGAGAGAGAAAGTTGGTGCAAGAGATCCCATGAGTTCCTTGCATGATCAAGGGTTGTTTCTGCTTTCAAGAGTTAAAGATATCCATGAAAATGATCTTTTCATTATGATTATGAAGTTATATGGAAAGATTAT
>CATIWF010046131.1:0-44129 GCA_949630135.1 Balakata baccata
AATTCGATATTCAATAAGCAAATATCTATAGAGCTTTTATGAAGTTGAGGAGATAATGTTGGATTCTGGCTCATCTAGGACTCACCCAGGATTGAAGGGGAAAAGCACTGTATTTAGGTCCGTTCAGATACAATTTTGCTAGGTGTCATTTTAAATGTTGATAAGTCCTTCATCAGGTCTAATCTTAAATGTGAAGCAGAAGCTTGTAATTGTTGTATCTAAATGCGCTCAATTCCTTTTGTATGTTCTTTGAATTGGTGTTAAAATTATTCTGCAAACACATGCAGTTGGAAGGGGCAAGAATTGGAAAAATGACTATCTCAACAAGATATCCTCTTCTTTCTTTCTAATGTCCTTTTAGCGAGTCTCCGATGCTTATCAATACACGTGCCTTAAATGTAATCAGCTGACAATTTTCTTCTAATCTTTTCAACAGTTCTTATAGAGGTTCTCTGTGTTACCAACTAATGCAAAAATTGAGTCAGTTTTTGTCATGTTTTTTTTTTTTATTGAATCAAAGACTGTTACTGAGTGCCCTATTTTTATGCAATTTCAAGCTTGTGTTTAGGAGGTCTCATCAGTTTTTCCGTTCCTAGAAATCTAGAAGTAGTTGACGTTGCTTTTGTATTTAATGGGATTCTCAATTAAATAAAGTCCATGTAAGTTGTTTAATTCTTGGTTTGCCTACTATTTGTTTGATAAAAGTCCTCAACTAATTTTTGCTCTATTTTTTGAAATTCCCATTTTTTTTTTTTGTAACATCTGGTATCAGAGTCTGCTCCAGGCTTGAAATTACTTGTCATAGCAAACCTTCCAAATGGAATTAACATCTAACAACCCTCAATTCTGATTTTTTAGGGCATCAACTATGATATTTGGAGCACAAAGATGAAGACTCTCTTCATCTCCCAAGATCTATGGGAGTTGGTAGAGAAAGGCTATGCCGAGGAAGGTGTAGTAGCTGAAATTTTAAAAGATTTCAGAAAAAAGAGATGCCAAAGCTCTTTCTTCATCCAGCAAGCAGTAGATGAAGCAATTTTCTCTTCATGTATCTTTGCGGCAACAAAAGCAAGGGAAGCATGGGATGCACTCAAGAATGGGTATCGAGGAACTGCCAAGTTGCTCACGGTGAAGCTTCAAACTCTTTGCAGGAAATTTGAAAGCTCCTTCATGAAAGATAGGGAGTCAATTCATGATTTCTCCAACAACCTTATGGAAACAGTGAATCAGATGTAGAAGTATGGTGAATAGATATCTGATCAAACAGTTGTTGAGAAAATATTACGAGGCTTACCATGCAAATTTGAGTCAGTTGTTACTGCCATAGAAGAATCAAAAGACCTGAGTGCCTTGACAATTGATGAATAATTGGGCTCTTTATAATCACATAAAGATAGGCAAAATGGCTGTGAGGCAAGTTCTACAGAGAAGGCATTCCAGACCAAGTTGCAGTTGTCCAGAAACAATGAAGGCCATGAACATATCAATCAGAACAACAATCATGGGGGTTATACTACTCGTGGCAAAATAAGAGGTAGAGAACATAGAGGAGGTGGATGACTTGGAGACAGAATTCGTCATTCAAATGCTGTCAACAATAAAGGTGACATTCAGCCTCGTAAATTTAAATGTTATTTTTGCAATAAACCTGGCCATATTGAAAAGTTTTGCCGGTTGAAAGAAAGACAAGAAAAACAAGCAAATTTTGCTGAAGAAAAAGAAAAGCATGAATCTGAGAGTCTATTTCTTGCTTGTTTTAATATTGTGACTCAACTGTATGGGTATATAGACAGTGGTTGTAGCAATTACATGACAGCAAATGTGGAGTCCTTTCTCAGTTTGGACATATCAATTAGAACAACTGTGAAGATGGGTGATGGAACGGTTCGTAAAGCAAAAGGAAAAGGCATTGTAAAGCTTAATTCTTGTGGAACCAGTTGCATTAAAGAAGTTCTCTATGTGCCAAACTTGGACTTAAGCTTATTAAGTGTTGGACAATTTTTGAGAGAAGGCTACTCTTTGGTTTTTTAAGATTTCTTAGGTGCTATCTTTGCTGATAAAATGAAGAAGAATTTACTGCTCAAAGTTTCTATGGCTAAAAATAATATGTTTCTAGTTGATCTTGATGGTGGAAAGAAGGCATTGGCAGCTTCAATAAAGGATGATGGTTGGTTGTGGCATCAGAGGTATGGTCATCTAAATTTTACAAGTTTAGAATTGTTGTCTAAACAAAATTTGGTTTATGGTTTGCCCATAATGAAGCATGTTAATGATGTTTGTGAGAGTTGCATGATGGGAAAATAGCATATAGACTTTTTTCTAAAAGGAAACACCAAAAGAGCGGTAAAACCAGCTGAATTAATTCATGCAGACATTTGTGGTCCGATGCATACTCCTTCTCTCAATAATAACAGGTACTTTGTGGTTTTTGTTGATGATTTTAGTCAACTGACCTAGGTCTACTTTATGAAGGAAAAATCAAAAGTCTTCTCAATTTTCAAGAAGTTTAAATGCTTGATTGGAAAGGAACGTGGGAATGAAATTAAAATGCTACAGACAGACCAAGGTGATGAGTTTATCTCTAAAGAATTTGATAATTTCTGTGAGACAATGGGCATTCAAAGGCAATTGACTGCAAGTTACACTCCTCAATAGAATGGGGTAACAGAGAGAAAGAACCGAAGCCTTGTAGAAATGGCCAAAAGTATGATGAAAGCCAAATGCCTTCTTAAATGTTTTTGGGCTGAAGCAATACATATAGCAACTTATGTGTTGAATCGCTGTCCAACATCGGCACTACACAATCAAACTCCATTCAAAGTCTTTCTTGGGAGGAAACCAAAGGTAACACATTATAAAGTATTCGGTTGTGTTGCCTACATCCTTGTGCCATCTCAAAAGAGGAATAAACTTGATGATAATATTGTGAAATGTATTTTTATGGGTTATAGCTTGGAAACAAAAGGCTATCTTTTTTATGATCCCATTTCTAAGAAATTGCTACTAAGTCATGATGTTATATTTGATGAAAAGAGTGCTTGGAGCTGGTATGAAATGCATAATTGTCCAGCCACTTTCCAGGAGGATGATGAGCCATACTACGCTGGGAAGCACAGACACGGCAAATGGAATAGGAGATCGCATGTCCGATACAGGGATACGCGAACACGTCTCGGACATGCCACGTGGCATATCATTGATCGAAAATACAGTCAAAGCTTCGGACACGGCTGGGACACGGGAATGGACACGGCTGAAGGCTTCTTGCTCAATTGAAGATATCCTTGTACTGGTAAGAAATTTGTCCAATTTGAGGAAAAACTATCAGAATCCATAACTCCATCACATCTAACCCACAAGCATAAAGACCCTAAGAATATAGAAAGGCAAAATCCTGCTTGTGAAGAGAAAAATTGGGTGGCAATAGATTGGCTTCAAAGACAGCAAATGGTTCCCAATTCTCATAGAATCTCAGTAGAAAACAAAGGTATAACTCACTAACGAGTGTTAGCTGCATCAATTGGAGCACTGAGCAATGTTGGGATTAGTGGGTTCTCTTTTCCTTAGCAACCACCAGCAAAGTCATCGATAAGAAACAAAAGAAGAATAAAAAAAAACAAAGTCAGTAAGGTTAAAGGTAGTGCTGACGGGAAAAGAGGTTCTATTTTTTCAAAGAAGGTATTGACTCCAGTAGGGTACGGTGGACACAATATCCATACACATGTTCTAATAGGGATGCTCCTTTCTTCTTTACTAAGAGTAGAGATATTTTGAATTGCTATATGTGCTAGCGCTTTCTCTAAACATTTTTTTTTTACTTTTTTTTTAAATTATTATTTTCATCCTAAAAAGTTAGTTTTGGTTGGAAAAATGTGAGATTTTTACACCTATTTTTTTTTTGGAAAATTCATTTAAAAAACCAGAAATTGTGTCTAAATATAACGAAATAATTTTAATAAGATAGGATAATTATTGTAGATCTGATCATTCAAGTGGTTATTCAACTATTCACTCTTAATTATTAGAAAAAAGAACACAACACCTACTTTTTTAGACAAAGGTTATTATGTAGGGAACTTTCATTCAGATAGTTTAAGTAATTGCAAAATATACTTTAGTAGGATTTATGTATATAATGTATATATGGATTGAAATGAGATGGGTACTAAAGAAAACAAAGAAATATGAGTGGAGAAGTTAAAATATTTGCAAGGATAATTAATTTTTTTATTATTTTAATATATTGTGTCCTTGTCGTGTCCGTATCCTAGTTTTTTTGAATTTACTATATCCTTGTATCTCATTGTATCATATCTCCGTGTCTGTGTCTGTGCTTTTTAGATACTATGAGCCAGAAATTGAAGAAACTGATGATTCAAATCCCTCTACACCCAGCTCTGTCATAAGTCCTTCAAGTTCAACATCACTTAGCTCTTCATCCTCAAGTACACCTCCAAGAAAATGGAGAACTTTGCAAGAAATTTATGAGCAAACACAGAGATGTTAGATAGCACAGGTTAGAGAGCCACTTAATTTTGAAGAAGCAATAGAAAATAGCAACTGGCGTGAAGCAATGGATGAGGAAATGAAGGCATTTGAAAGAAACAAGAAATGGGAACTTGTTGAGTTACCTGTGGGAAAAGAAGCTGTTGGGCTGAAATGGGTATTCAAATTGAAGCACAAACTTGATGGCTCAATCCAGAAATATAAAGCAATACTGGTTGCATGTGGTTACACACAATGCGAAGGCATAGACTTTGAAGAAACTTTCTTACCAGTTGTCAGGTTTGATACTATTTGAACACTTCTTTCAGTTGCTGCTCACCATAAATGGCTGGTTTATCACTTTAATATAAAATCAGCATTTTTAAATGGTCTTTTGGAGGAAAAAGTTTATGTTTTTTAGCCTAAAGGTTATGAAGTTGCTGGTGAAGAGAATAAAGTTTATAAGTTAAAAAAAGGCTCTCTACGGGCTCAAGCAAGCACTAAGAGAATGGTACGAGAGGATCGATGTGCACTTCATCAAAAATGGATTTCAAAAAAGTGCAAGTGAGCACACATTGTATGTGAAAACATAGGGACCAAAAGAGGTACTGATTGTATGCATTTATGTGGATGATCTGATTTATTCTAGAAATTGTGCTTCCTTGATTAATGATTTCAAGAGAATTATGGTAGCTGAATTTGAAATGACTGACTTGGGTTTGATGAGTTATTTTTTAGGTTTAGAAGTGAACCAATGCAATTCAGGAATTTTTATTTCACAACATAAATATATGAAGGATCTTCTTGTGAAATTCAGCCTAAAAGATTGCAATCTAGTTAAAACTCCAATGATTGCCAATCATAAGTGTTGTGTGAATGATGGGGAAGATAAGGCAGATTCTCAAATTTATCGAAGTCCAGTGGGGAGTCTGTCATATCTCACAAATAGTCATCCTGATATTTTGCAAGCTACTAGCCTCTTGTCACGGTTTATGCAAAATCCAAGTCAAGTTCATTATGGTGCAGCAAAAAGAGTATTGAGATATCTAAAGGGAACTTGTTCTTATGGCCACTTTTATTTTAATGCTAGTAACTTGGAGCTGCGTGGTTTTTCTGACAATGATTGGACAGGTTTAATCGATGATCATAAGAGTACTACTGGTTATCTATTCAAGCTTGGGTCAAATGCCATATCTTGGTGTTCAAAGAAGCAAGCCACTATTGCTCTATAATCTTTTGAGGCCGAATATATGGATGTCACTTCTGCAGCTTGTCAAGCAATATGGTTAGGAAGAATTCTGGAAGATATGAGACATAAGTTGAAGGATGCAACAACTATTCTTTTTGATAATCAATCCCTCATTACATTGACCAAGAATCCAGTCAATCATAGTCAAACCAGGCACATTGATATTCGTCATCATTTTGTTAGAGAAATGGTTGTCGAAGGGAGTATCAAGATGGAGCATTGTGATTCAAACCAGCAAATTGCTAACTTGTTTACAAAGTCACTATCTTTGGAAAAATTTGCTTATTTCAAGGAAAAGTTAGGTGTCACAGATTTTTGCATTAAGGGGAAGTATGTTACCAACTAATGCAAAAATCGAGTCAGTTTTTGTCGTGTTTTTTTTTAATTGAATCAAGGGCTATTACTGAGTGTCCTATTTTTATGCAATTCAAGCTTGTGTTTAGAAGGTCTTATTAGTTTTTCTATTCCTAGAAATCTGGAAGTAATTGTTGTTGCTTTTGTATTTAATTGGATTCTCAATTGAATAAAATCCATGCAAGTTGTTCAATTCTTGGTTTGCCTACCACTTGTTTGATAAAAGTCCTCAATTAATATCTGCTCTGTTTTTCAGAATTCTCATTCTTTTTTTGTAACCCTCCATTCATAATTTGGCATCTCTTTGCTTAGTTCGTTGTTTTTAAACTGTTAGGAAAAATGTGCTGTATCCTTGGAAAAGTTTGTGAATCTCCAACTTCCACCAATGCTAAAGAAGCAACTTGTTGATGATTGTGAATTTGTCACTCATCTAGGCAAGGTAACTATATTTTGCTAAGTTGGTTTCTCAGATTTTTAGTGTTGCATTGAATTATTTGTTCTTGAAGTAGTGTTAGAAGTCTTTGTGGTTCATTTTGCCTTCAAGGTTTGCTTATCGTTCTTATTGTCTATATGTGTCTCTTTCATCATCTCATTGTGCTTGTCAATTTAGATAATATTGCAGCACAACTTAATCCATTTTAGTGGTCAATATGCTAATAAGAGATTGAATATATAAAAATTTGGAGCAAAAATTTTAATTGGAGTCAAATGGCAAGGATATCAGTCACATCTAACTCTCAAATTTTCATGTTGTTCCTACAAAGCTGATCTAATTTTCACGTTCTAGAAGTCTTAAGGCTGAACTATTCATATTGTTTTTGTAAAATTTATAGTATCTTCTGTTGTCTTTTTGTTTTTTTAACTAAACAATTGCTTATGAATATAGTTTGTAACTGATTTTATGGTTTTGCTTCATTCCTTCTCCTAGCTTGTTAAACTTCCTCGTTCCCCAAATGTGGATATCATCATGAATAAGTATCTTGAATATAGATCAAAGAAAGAGGGCTTGTTAGTTCTTATCTGGCCATTTTGTTGACTTTTGATATTTTTGGCAGACTTCTACAAATACAAGTGGTTTCTATATTTCGTGTCATCTTTTTTTAACATACAAGAGAAGAGAATTACCTTAAATATGGCCAGATGATGGAGTTTGGGGGTTTGGAACCAGATGAAAATGAAAAAAGAGATGAAAATGCAAGAAATGAGAAAGAAGGCAGCTTAAGGCCCTTTTTAACCGACTCACTTTTGCTTTTTCCTTTTTTTTTTGCTTTTACTTTTTTTTCTGATATTATTTTTAAATAATTTAAATAAATAATAATAATTAATTATATCTACATAATTACAAGTACTTAGTGCCAAAATACTATGTAGTCAAATTGTTTATTTTAATTTAACTATGTTAAATTTCCTTTAGTTCAAAAGTAATCATTTATTTAATTTCATTTTTAATATCTTATGTCCTTATTTAAATTATAGCTAGACACGTACAACTTGGTCCTATTGCAATAAACTGACTTGTGTCAAGTTTATCTCGTGAATACGTCTAGCTAAAATTCCTACGTATGCATGTGTTTCGTGTGAATGACACATATATAAAATGAATATGTCCAAATGTAATGCGTGTTATAATGCATGTGGAAAAGTCGAAGATGTTACACAGTTGCTGCAAGACTATAGCTTTAAGTTGCTTCAAGACTATAGCTTTAAGTTGCTTTGTTGTAATTCTAGGAGTACTTCACAGAACACTTGATGATTTAGTGTGTTGCGTATATGACAAAGCAAGCGAGGCCATTTAGTGTTCATTCAATCTAATTTCAGGAGAGGTCCGATTTCTTTGGGTAAAAGAGTTTAATTGGAGATTCAAGCTTGAAATTTTATAGTTCTAGTCATCCAACCAATACTACTAAATTCGAGACTTATTTTGTAGGAGATGATCAATCTTTATTAACATGCCTTATAATGAAACGAGCTGCTGGTTAGCTAATTTATCTTCTGTTCCCGATAGAAATTTCTCTTATATTTGTTGTTTGTTATGAAAGGAAAATACTCAAAATATGCAAATTAAGATATAGACTGTATATTGTTAATGCAAATTATTTTTACTTTTTACATATCACACATTCATTTCATCACTATTCTAACTTAAGATAGAGCTAAAGTCTATTATCCAAACAGAAGAAAGCCAAATTAGTTACAGCTATTATAACGAACAAAGTTGCATAGTCTTACCAAAGGCCTAATTTGTAACTACAGGAACAATTTCATCACTCACAAGCATCTCAACTACTTGGCTCATGGTGGGTCTAGCATCTCTATCTTCCTCCACGCATTGCAAAGCTACTTGAATCAGATTTTCTAATTTTTTAATGTCATATTCATTTCCAATAATGGGATCAATTATCCCTTTAATCCAATCAGACTCCTTTGTAGCAGCTTGAGATTGTTTTCCCCTGACCCATGCCACTAGACGTTTTTGCTCCACATTCCCACCATTATCAACATCATCAAAGCTCATTGCCGGGCTCCTTCCTGTCATCATCTCAAGCACAACAGTTCCGTAGCTATAGACATCCACTTTGGCGGTGATTGGCAGATTGAAAATCCACTCAGGTGCCATATAACCTCTGGTTCCTCTCAATTTTGTAAAGCCTGAATTTTCACTATTTGCTCTGCTTACTAAACGAGAAAGACCAAAATCCGATACTTTAGGCTGGTAATCAGAGCCCAAGAGAATGTTTTGTGGCTTTACATCACAGTGTAGAACCCACTCTAAGCATTCTTCATGCAAATATGCTAAGCCTTTCGCAGCGCCCACTGCGATTTCGAACCTCTTCTTCCAATCAAGTGCTTTGGAATTTAGATTTTCCGACAAGGATCCATGCTCCATATACTCATACACCAAAAGCCTGTGGTTCTTGTCTGCGCAATATCCCCACATGTCTATCAGGTTCATGTGATTGAGCTTCCCAATTGTGCCTACTTCTGCTAGAAATTCAGCTTCTCCTTGGTGAGCTTCGCTAAGTTGCTTAATCGCTGCTATTCGATCATCCGGTAATTTGCCTTTGTACACAACACCACCGGATCCTCTTCCAATTTCTTCTTTGAAATTCCTTGTTGCTTTCTTCAGCTCACCGTAGTCAAATCTTTTGAAACCAGTTGCTGCCTGAAGGTGACCTTGTGTGATACCTGTGTCCTGCTCGCTTCTTATCAAGAAAATCCACACCAAAATTATGCCAACAGTTTCAAACACTCCAGCAACGATGCCAACCCAAAGTAAGAACTTCACAGACCAAATTCCATGACTTGTTGCATACATTCTGGGCAGCTGTATGCTAACATTACGGCAATTATGCAAGAAGAATTCATTATCAGGCCGATTGTTGGAGAGTTTGGGCACTTTTACATATAAATCTCCTCTGTTACTTGGTGAACGCTTCCCATTTAGCAGCAGTGTCTTGGGAAAACAGCCAGGAATATCATTATTAGGAAGGTCTTGCTGCTTGATATATTTAAATTGGAAACCCACGCAGTCGCATCTCTGCAAGCATTTATGCTTACACTCATCTAAAGTTGTATTAGGAAAGTAACCAACATCATAGCCATAAAATTCGACATGAAGAAGTTGAAGGAAAGTAACCTTGTTACTGTCACAAGAAACATTAAATTTCTGTTCACAACCTAAAGACCAGTCTGTATCATTTACCACTTTATATCCTGGAATGCAAGAACATCTTCTACCGCAGTCCGCATCATAAGAACAAACACTGTTGGGTCCACAAACTCCATGAATTCCGCATGTTTCAGAAAGGGCTTGCCATGTAACAACCCAAGATCCGTTTCCCTCTTCTCTACTGTACAACCGGAGATTACCATCGAAATCAAGCTTCAATCTTCTTTGAAGCTTCTGTCCGTAATCCGCAGAGAAAAATGTGAAATTGTCGGTAGCAGAAAAATTACCTAAGGCATCAAGAACCGCAATTCTACTACTGTTGTACGTAGACCTTTGCACTTGCCAGGGTAAAGACCAAGGAACCGGCCAGAAAACACTTGAGATCACAGGACCATCATAAAGAAGACGGAGAACATTGTCGTTGTCGAAATACAACTTGTAAAACCCTGTGGAGAAGTTGTATCTACTTCTGGAAGAAACAAGCTTCGTGTCTTTATCGAACTGTTGCAGTGGAAGCAGGGTATCGGTGGGCGAATCAAAGCTTTGCCACAATATTTTACCCTCCATATAATTATGCAGAACGAGATTACCACTGTCTTGCAGGTCCAGTTGTGAATAAGAGAGTGAAGCAGTGTTGGTGGCCCAAACTGGCAGTCGACTACCTGCATCAGTGAGAACAAGGTCACCAGTCTTGAGTAGGGAGAGCTTTGAGCGTCTTCCATTAACTGGTACATCACGATTCGCCATCCAAACGACAGTGAAATTGTTTCTGGTGCAGGAAGGATCGCTGAACCATATGGCAAAACAGAAAGCATTTTGTCCAACAGGGTAAAAGCCAGCCGTGAACTTTCCGTTTGGTGCAATCAAAACAAGGTTTGGATCCTGCACAGAGAGTGAGGAGCCTTCTTTCAAAGTGCTTTTGGGTAAAAATGAGCTTGAAAATGGTGCAGGTGATATTATCAGAAACAGAAAGATAAAAAGGAAAGGGGAATCCATTTCCAACAAAAACCAGAACCACAGGATTTCTGATTAATAATAAATCATGATATTTAATAAAAGATAAAATTAGTAATTAATTATTAAATTTATAAATTATGATGATTCAACCAAACATAAATATAAGGGTAATTACATTATTTATTTATAGATTTTATAGTCAAATCAACGATAGAATTCTTAGAATCAATGGATTTCACAATCTATATATTTATAATTCATAAATTTTATGAAATTCATAAATTTCAAAATTCATCAATCCAAACGGTATCATAAACTAATCTAATCATTAAATAACAAATATGTATGTTGTATTTATGTCAACTAAAAATAAAACAATTAAATATATATCAATATATAATTAAATTACTCTATAAATAACATGTCATGAATAAGGTAAGATAATGCATCATATTTGCGCATATAATTTCTACTAAATTCAGTATTAATGAATATTCAAATTAGTGTGTTTCTTAAACAAGACAAATTTGTTCAATGCAATAATTAATTGGTGGATGTACATGTAAATGTTGTATTTATTCCATGGAAAGGTCAAGAGGTTGTTGCCTATTGACATCAGATGATAGAGGTGTAACTGGCTAGTTTGTTGACTTAAACTACCTTCTTGGTCACGGTGAAGCAACCTTGGATACAGGGCAATGCAAAATCGAATCAGAGTCGAAAATTAAATAAACCATTCTTCCTTTTTTTTTTCAATTTTGATATTTTTTGGTTAATAGCATAAATTCAATCCAATTAATAGAAATTATTTATTATTTGATCAAATCAAATTGAATCAAACTAAAATCTTCTCTATTTAAAAATTTATCCTGCTCTCAGTGTGAAAGAAAATCAAACCAATTATTGTCTAGGTGGCAATCTCTAATTGGTTTAATCTAGATAAACTTAGTTTATGCAAAGAATTTTCAGCAATAAGTGGAATTTTTGCCAAATTATATTTTCAATTGTCGTTTAGTGAAAGTTGTGAAGATAAAAGATGAGCGAGTCTAAGTACCAAATTAAAATATTAAATTAACAAAGATATGGAAATGTTAAACTTTTGGAAAGAGTCACTACGTCCGTTAACTGTACCAAGAAGCTTGAAGATTTCAGGCAGCTCGGCAATTTCTCTAAATCTACAGTTGGGTACAAATTTAAATAATAATAATAGAACATCAATGAAAAATTGAATAGCAATTGCTAACTGGTAACGGAATGTGATGATCAGATAGTGCACTGAATATTGTTATAGGAGATTAAGAGAATGACGTTGAGAATGGAAGGAGGAAAGACGAAGAAAACTCAGGGATAGAGAGTAAGCTACAGACTCTAGCCAATTAATTTTGGGCTTCAGCTTCATCCTCCTTACTTTTGGGCCGTCTGTATCAACTTCTGAGCCTAAGTTTGCTTCTGGATTGGAGTTGTCTGGGCCACCCTTTTCCTGGTCTGTGACGCCGAACCTTGAGGTTGAATCAGAATTCAAACTCCATGCAAATTATATTATATACCTAGATTCATATAACATTATATATTTAGATCTATCACACGTGTGTAACAGTAATTTTATAAATAAAATAAATTTATACAGCTATTAAATATACAGTGACGATTTCATAAATATTCATTATCAATTTATTGATAAAGATTCAATACGAATAAAATAAAAATTAATTAGTTTATTACAACAAAAATTAAAGAAAATAACATAATATTCATTAAATTAAATACGCAATGTATTTTTCTTAAAAGAATTTAACAGATTCATACCTAAAAATTAAAATAAAAAAAATATAATATCCATTAAATTAAATACACAAATAAATAAAATGAACATTCACTCAAACTAATGAAATTTTTACCAATAAACTAATGAATTTTTTTTAATAAAATAATAAATATTTACTTTATTCATAATACATTTACAATTTTATAACAAATGAATATATTTTAATAAAATAAAGAACTTTTACTTTATTACTGATAATTTTTTTATTTTATTGTTAATGAATTTACATATTATAACAAATGAACTTGCGATTTATAATATATAGTTTACTAATAATGAACTTATAATTTACAAGAAATGAATTTTTACTTTATTAATAATAAACATTTTAGTAATAAATAAATGAATATTTTTTTATAAACTAACGAACATTTCTCAAACAGATAATAAATATTTATAAAATTGTCACTGTATGTTTGATAGTTGTATAAATTTGTTTTATTTATAAAAATATCATCACCTCTTATATGTATGATAAACTTTGTGTCTATAATGCTCCATATACCCAGGCCTATTATTCAACAATTGCCTAATGCTTGTCCAATGAAAAACTTCATTTTCACATCGTGTTTGTCCAATGAAATTCTATTTAATGCAAAAGCGTAAAAATTCTAACGAAAAATATTCAACTAGCTAGCTCTGATTGGAGGTGAAACATATATATATATATATATATATATATATATTATTTTTATTATTGGTTCGACAGAAATACGAGGAACCACAAGCTAGAAACACAACAAAGCCAGAAAAAAACCGACTTAAAAATGCAAGAGAAAGACCAAAAAAAATGCAATTTGAAAAAGGAAAAGGATGTTCCAATCTGGTTACTTTCCTTCCCTATAAGCTAAGACAAATTAATTATCCAGTTAATATAATGATTGGGCTAATTTAATGGTCGTTAATCTGATCAAGTGGGAGAAGCATCTCAACAACTTTACTCATGGTAGGTCTTGCGTCTCTGTCATCCTCCACACATTGCAGGGCCACTTTTATAAGAATTTCCATCTTAGACTCGTCATATTTTCCATCCAATATGGGATCTATCATCTCTTCCATCCATGAATATGGCTTTCCATCAGCACCGTTTCTCTTGTCTCTTTGTAGTTTCACCAATCTTGTGTGTTCTATCTCCTCGCAGCTCCCAGTTGCTGCACTTTTTCCACTTATCATCTCCAACACAACTATTCCATAGCTATAAACATCCACTTTGGATGTGATGGGCAAATTATAAACCCATTCAGGAGCCATATAACCTCTAGTTCCTCTTATCTTGGAGAAGGTCGAGTTCTTTAGTTCATCTCTGTTTTGTAGCCTCGATAACCCAAAATCCGATACCTTGGGCTGGTAATTAGAGTCCAAGAGTATATTCTGAGGCTTTATATCGCAATGAAGAACCCATTCTAAGCACTCTTCATGTAGATAAGCAAGTCCTTTTGCAGTGCCAAGAGCAATTTCGAACCTCTTCTGCCAATCAAGTGTTTTTAAATAGATATTGTCCATTAAGGAACCATGCACCATGTATTCGTATACCAAAAGCCTGTGATTCCCTTCAGCGCAGTAGCCCCAAATATCTATTAAATTCATGTGATTCAACTTCCCAAGTGTGCTGACTTCTGCTAAAAATTCAGCTTCTCCTTGGTTAGCTACATTAAGACGTTTGATTGCTGCAACTCGATTATCGGCCAGTGTCCCCTTGTATACAATTCCTCCTGCTCCTCTTCCAATTTCCTCCCCGAAGTTTCGGGATGCCTTCTTGAGCTCGGAATAAGTGAATCTCTTAAACCCAGTGGCTGCAAGGGTGTAGCTCTGAGTTGCCTCGTTGCAGTTCTGGGTGTACTTCAAAAAGCACCAGACGAGAAGGGCCCCAAAAATCTCAACCCCGCCAAATGCGCCAGCTAACCAAAATATGGCTTTAAATGTCCCGTTTTCCTTGCTTTTTGGGTATGATCTATCAAGAATTACAAGTTGATGAGGAGAGCAAGTATTCTTATTTTCCGAGAATGTGTTATTTCCAGATAATAGAATGGTTTTGGAAACCTTCACGTAGAAGTCTGATCCTCCCATACTGGGAGTATATTGCCCATTCATCAATGACATTTTAGGGTAACAGTTCGGATAAGGATTTTCCCCAAGGTACCTGTGCTGAAAGCCTATGCAACTGCAGCTTTCCAAACATATTTGCTCGCACATCTTTAATGTTACATTTTCATGGAAGCCCTCATCGTTTCCATAAAATTCAACGTCTTTAAGTTTAATGAAACCCACATCTGTTTTATTGCTGCAAACTAGATTCAATTCAGGTTCACAACCATAGGACCAGTCTCCAGTTTTCTTTATCCCATGTCCTGGAAGGCAAGTGCATTTTGGACCAGAAATTGGATCATAGCTGCATGTACTGCCTTGACCGCAAATTCCATGAATCTCACACAATTGAGATTTCGCTTGCCATGAAACAACCCAGGTTGGATTATCCTCTCTTCGGCTATATAATCGGAGATTACCATCAGAATCGAGTGTTAGTCTTCGCTGGAGTCTCTCCCCAGAATCTAACGGTACAAAATTGAAATTGTCCGATGAACTAAAATTGCCAAACGGATCAAACCAGGCAATTCTAGAGTTGTTGTATGGGAACCTCCCGCCTTCCCAGGGTCGAAGCCAAGGGTATGGCCAATAAGAGCTTGAGGTCTCTGGACCATCATAGAGAAGACGAATAAGATTATCATCATCAAAAATTAACTTGTAGAAACCAGTAGAAGAGTTAGTGGGGCTTTTTGAAGAGACGAGCTGCGTATATCTGGTGAATGGTTGCAAAGGCAAAAGCGTATCTGAGGGCGAATCAAAGCTTTGCCACACAACGACGCTCTCCGAGTTCTTCAGAACAAGATTACCATTATCACGTAGGCGTAACTCTACTGGGGATAACGAAGCAGTATCTGTGGTCCATGCGATGGATCTGCCGGCATCCGTTAAGATAAGATTTCCGGTCATCAGCAGCAGAAGCTCAGAGCTTTTCCCGTTAACCGGGAAACTGCGGTTTGCCATCCAAACCACAGTACAGTTGTTATTGCAAGATGGTTTGCTAAACCAAATAGCAAAGCAGTACGCATTATCTCCGACCGGATAAAAACCAGCAGAAAAAACTCCGCTCGGTGAAGTCAAGACATCCTCTGGATTCTCCACAGAGAGACGTGTGCCTCCATTCAATTTCATAGCAGAAGCAGATGCAGGAGAAAAATGAAGTGAAATTATAAGAAAAAATAAAATCAAGAAAAACTGGATATCCATATTGAATTTGATGATAGAGCTGGAATGAGCAGATTGAGTTTGGGGCCACTAAAATACAATGAAATTGTAAATGTGAATAGAGAATAATGAGAAACTTTCCGTGATAAAAGGAATGCACCAAGGAGACCAAGGAAAAACATATAACCCGGATCTAATTGGTTAATAAATAACGTGTACATTCAATTTACTGAAAAATTTCTCAAAAGTCTATATTGGTATTCTATGACATCTGCTTGCTGCTAGAATTATTTTAAGACTACAATATTTAGTTTTTTTTTTTTTTTTTAATACGTATTGCGGTAATTTATGGGCTCTCATTTTGTCGTAACTGCTTCGTGATATCAATTAGAGTTACAGCACGTAAAATTCTATCGGTTAATATAATAATAAATGGTAATGTACAGTCTGATTCAAATAAAATTTATTATTATTAATTTAATTAATAATATCGATCTTATATCGAATAATTCATATTTCTTCTTATCAAGAATATATTTTATCATAACTAAAATATCAACTTTATTAGGATCTTATTTTAGTGCTGCAGGATAACGAGCTCTACTATTAGTAATTTCGTGTCTTACTACATAATTAATTATAGTGACTATAAGCCGGATTACCAAGCGTGGATAATTCAGTATAAGACAAAAGCAAATTCACAGCCACCTATGAAAAGATTTGACATCTCAAGTCAAATAACTTCAAATTATAAAATATTCATATATTATGATCAAGATAATAATTATTGACATTGAACACTATTTATGCAGTTATTACTATATATCACTGTTCGTTACTCTTAACTATTTAAGAATCTATTGGTTTATCAAGATATCATTATATCATGGACAATGAGATTCTTCTTTAAAATAAATCATGTGAAAACCTAAAAACTCAATGAATACCCAATTAACTGTCTTTTTCTAGTTATGAACATTTTTAAGATTATTTTTTGCTAGAGATATTTATCTTATTATTATCAACAACCTGAATATAAATTATATATGGATAATCAATGGATTGTATATTTTATAGTATGATATAAATACTACATTTATTATATTTATAATTTAATCAACAACTTGAATATTTTATTTATCATGAATGTGAAATACATTCATGTCCATTGTGGTATATTATTTAATACATAAAAAGAAATGAATGTATTAGGATATATACACTATTGAGAACAAGTTATACCTAAGTTATTGCTAAGGATATTGAACTAAGATATACCCAATGAATACTATAGATATACCAAATTTGTACTTTTTAATATATTTTGGGGTAACTTTTTGAGTTGAAGTATCTTTGTAATATTTTTTAGGTGCTTTTGTTAGTTTTGAAAAAACTTTATGTGAAGATAATGTTGTAATATTTTAGTAGTTTTTTGACTTTTTTGAAAAATTCCCTTAAAAACTAAAATAGTTTGGATTAGCAATATAAGGTCTATATCCTAATTGCATGTTTTGAGGCCAGGGATTTTTCTTTCATAACAAAAAACAAATTGGAGGGGAATTTCTCTCTGGGCAGGAGATAAATTAGCTTTACATAGTCAACTAACCAACAATTCTATTCATTACAAGGCATGCTAGTAAAGATTGATCTTCTCATAAATATAAGTCTGAACTTAGCAATATTGGTCAAATCGCTAAAACTATGAGATTTTAAATTTGAATCTCCGATTAAACTCTTTTACCTAAACAAATCGGCTCTCTCCTGAAGTTAGTTAGAATGAACACTAAATGGTCATGCCTGCTCTATCATACACAAATTCTACACTAAATCGTCTGTTGTTTTGTGAAGTGCTCCCAGAACTGCAACTCAAAGCTACAGTCTTGCCACAATAAAGTTTAAAAGATTCACTTATTCTGAGCTCAAGAAGGCATCCCTAAACTTCGATGAGGAAATTGGAAGAGTAGGAGGAATTGCATACAAGAGAAGGAGGAATTGCATACAAGGGAACATTGGTAGATAATCGAGTAGCAACAATCAAATGTCTTAATGTGGCTAACTAAGGAGTAGCTGAGTTTTTAGCAGAAGTCAACACACTTGTGTTGAAGAAAACAAAAATTCCACGTCAGAAAAAAAGGAAAGAAAAGAGGAATCTTATAAGCAATTGAGGCAAATAATCAAAATGACCCAAGCCATTTTGAAAATGAGTCGTCTAATGCATGTCTAAATTCACAATTTGGTCCTCACTCATGTAATTTAAATTAGATTGGGCTCATCATGCTCCAATAAGTGGTATAAGAGCCCAATGGCCTCACGGCTCATGAAGATCTGCTCCATGAATAATTGGTTGGAAATTTTTACAAAAATGGAAAAAAACAAGTAAATATTTACAAAAATCTCGTCCCTCAAAGTTTTTTTCAAAAATATTATATACACAGTTTTTTTCAAAATTATCACGTACACAAAGTTTTTTTCAAAAATACTAAAAATTAAGGTTTACCCAAGGTTTACTGCAAAATTAATAAAAATTGAAATTACAAAGGTTTTATCAAAGATTTACTTAAGATTTATTCAAGTTATACCCAGGATTTATCCAATATTTACTAGAAAATTAATGAAAATTAAAATTACATAAGATTTACTCAATATTTACAAAAAAAATTACCCAAAATTAGCTTAAATTTTACCCAAAGTTTACCAAAAATTTACTATAAAAGTAATGAAAATTGAATTTACAAAAAATTTATAAAAAATTTACTCAATATTTACTTAAGTTATATACAATGTTTACGAGAAAATTAATAAAAGTTGAAGTTACACATAGTTTATCAAAGATTTACTTAATATTCACTCAAGTTATATCCATTGTTTACAAGAAAATTAATGAAAATTGAAGTTACATAAAATTTACTCAAAATTTACTCAAAATTTATCAAGGTTTACCTAAAAATTATCCAAAGTTTACCGAACATTTACCAAAAAATTAATAAAAATTAAAATTACAAAAGGTTTATTCAAAACTTATCCTAAGGTTTACATGATATTTACTTAAGATTTACCACAAAATTAATGATAGTTGAAGTTACATAAGGTTTACCTAAAATTAGCTCTAAGATTTACCCAAAATTTACTAAAAGTTTACTACAAAATTAATAAAAATTAAATTTACAAAAGATTTATCAAATATTTACTCAATATTTACTTAAGTTATATCAAATATTTACAAGAAAATTAATAAAAGTTGAAGTTACACAAGATTTATCAAAAATTTACTTAAGGTTTACTCAAGTTATACCCAATATTTATAAGAAAATTAATGAAAATTAAAGTTACATAAGATTTACCCAACTTTTACCCAACATTTACCAAAAAAAAATTAGTAAAAATTAAAGTTACAAAAGGTTTATCCAAGACTTATCTCAAGATTTATCCGATATTTACTTAATATTTATTACAAAATTAATGAAAGTTAAAGTTACATAAGGTTTATCCAAAATTTACCCAATATTTATATAAAGTTTACCTAATATTTACCATAAAATTAATGAAAATTGAAGTTACAGAAGATTTATTAAAGATTTATTTAAGATTTATTCAAATTATATCCTAGATTTATCTAATGTTTATAAGAAAATTTATCAAAGTTGAAGTTATGTAAGGTTTACCTAAGATTTATCTAATATTTACTTAATGTTTATTCAAGGTTTACCCAACATCAAGTCAATCTCTCAACTAAAAATTATCAAAGATCTACCTAATATTTACCAAAGTAAACAACCTTTATTAAGTTAATTAAATACAAGTTTACATTTTTTTTTGTAATTAAGGTTTGTCCAAGGTTTACTTTGGTAATTAAGTTAATTAAATTCAATTTTACATAATTTTTGGTAATTAAGTTAATTAAGTAATGATTAAAAATAAATAAATACAAACATAAAGATTAATAGTAGTCATGCAAGTTAATAAAATTATTAATCTATATTTAAAATGTAAAAAATGATCATTTGTTATCTTAATTAAATAAAAAATATGTTAAATACTTAATAAACTCTAATATTTAAAAAAAAATGAAAAACTAGTAAAAATATAAATGTAAAAAACGAAATTGAAAACACATAATTTTTACCAGTTTAATTAAAAAAATTTTCCACTTTTAAGTAGAACATATAAATTTTTTTAATTGGTTTGGTTTTCTTTCATAGTAACAACATAAAAATTTTTTAATAAAGTTAATTTATCACATTATTTAAATTAATTCAATTATATTGTCACATATTTTCTATAAGTATATATTAAATAGAGCTATTATAAAGTTCTAGCAACCCATCCTCTTTAATTCATTCAAGTCGATTTAAGTTGTTCATTAAAAGTCATCCACCAAAGGACGAGTGGGTAGGTTTCAAATATTATTATTTTCCTGACAATTCGATATCGTTTTTTGATAAATTTATTGCAAAGGATGAGATTTTTTCCTTAAAATGATTGGACTGAACTTTTGGGCAGAATTATAATCAAACCAATTTTAAAAAGAGAAGATTTTAGATTGATTCAATTTGATTTGATCAAATAACAAAAATTCATATTAATTAATTGGATTGAATTCATACTATTATCCAAAAAATATCAAATTTGAAAACAAAAATTAAGAATGGTTTATTAATTTTCGACTCTGATTCGATTTTGCATTGCCCTGTCTCCATGCTTGCTTCACCATGACCTAGAACTAGAAGATAGTTTAAGTCAAGAAAGTAGCCATTTAGACCTCTATCATCTGATGCCAACAATCTCTTCTTGACCTTTCCACGGAATAAATACAACATGTGCATGCACATCCACCAATTAATGACTGCTTTGAATAAATTTGTCTTGTTTAAGGAACACACTTGACTTAAATATTTATTAATATTGAATTTAGTAGAAATTATATGTGCAAATATGACACATTATCTTACCTTATTAAATTATATATGCAAATATTTACAAGGAACATATGGGTCCCATAATTTCATATGGTAGTTTATTTTTCCACTGCCTTGGACCAATGAAAATGTGAAGTAAATATTGAAGATGTGAGCGGCTGTTGTATATTAATACATGATAAATTATTAGGTAGGCAGATATTATTTATAAATTAATTATTTATTGATATAAATTTAATTATTTTATTTTTATTAATTACAATAAATAAAATATATATTCATATTATTTAATAATTGAATTAGTTTATAAATAATATAATAGTATAGTCTATCTAAAAAATTTTTCATTAAAAATCCTGTGCTTCAAGTTTTTGTTGGAAATGGATTCCCCTTTCCTTCATATCTTTCTGTTTCTATTTCTGATAATATCACCTGCACCATTTTCAAGCTCATCTTTGTTGGCAGCAGAACTTATTTTATTATTTGGATTGAGTGAAGTTTTAAGTCTCGGTTAAAATTATAGATTTCAAAAATTTTTAATTTTATTGAAACATGAAATCAAATATTGCACGACATAAAAATATACTTTTGATGTTAACCTTGAGCATTTATCTATAACTTTTAACAAAACAAATTTTGTAACTTTTATGCATAAAATTCATTTTATCAAGATCATCTCATGATTTTTAAGAACAAAATGGAAAAATAAAAGGATTAAAACAAACTTTTTATTATTGAGATTACCAAGGTGCAAATCAAGCAAAAAAACTAAAAGATTTGTTTGCATGATAAAACTCTTTTTACTAGTTCTAGATATATGATCACAAATTTCTTTTTCTGGCAAATTTAAAAGCTACTAACACTTTAGGTGTTTTTTTTCAATATTTTTTTCAATACTCATATCATATGAGAGAGAAAATTTTTAAGAACAAAAATAATTTTTGCTCGAAAGAAAAATTTTTGAATCAGACGAAAAAATTTTTTAAACACGAAAAATTTTTTTAAACTTACGAGAAGAAGATTAAGAAGGAAAGAAGAAGAGGGTGATTAAGGAGCAAAAGAAGGTAAGAAGGGCCAAATTCAACCTATGAGGTTTGTTGGGAGATGAAAAAATCTGACTTTTTTTTATTTTTTAATTTTGATTTATGATATAATGAAGGTGTAATAATTGTATAACTCATTTTTAGCTACCACCATTAATTATAGAATTAATTTTTTCTTCTATAATTATGTGGTAATTACTTTAATGTACCACTATAATTAATTTAATTAAATTATTATAATTTTAATTAATACTTTAATTAAAATTATAAATAGGAGAAATGGTTAAAATTAACTAACATTAATTTTAACTCAAAAATATATATGATCATTTCTAATTTAATTCTCAATTAAATTACTCTTTATATCTTTATATGGACTAGACTAATAATATTAAGAAGTTAATATTATATTGGACACATTTCCTAATTCCTCATATACCCAGATATATTAAATATCCTTCCGGAATTCTCCTTTTAATTATTGATAAAATCTCCAATATTATTTTGACCTTTAAATTATAATATTAAGTCCTCTCGTTATGATCCCAATATTGATTAGGGTCACTGCATGTCAAACCCTATTAGTCAATATTCTAATGAGTGATAATTTGTGTTCTGATTAAAATAAGACTTATCATTATTAATCTAATTAATAATTCAATTTTACATTAAATAAGTCATATTTTTCCTTGTTAGGAATTTATTTTATCAGAACCAAAATATCAATTCCATTAGAATCTTGTCCTGGTACTATAGGGTAACGAAACCTATTATTGGTAATCTCATGTCTCACTACATGACTAACTGTGGTGACTACGAGCCGGATTACCAAATGCGGATAGCCCAGTATAAGGTAAGAGCACTTCCACAACTACTCATAAAATGACAGTATTGACACCTCAAGTCAAAGAATTTCGAGTCACAAAAGACTCATATATTATGACCAAAATAATAACTGTTGACATTTAGCACTATCTGTGCAGTTATTATCAGGTGTCACTGTTCGGTATCATTAACTCTTTAAGAACCCACTGATTTATTTAAATATCATTATATCATGGAGAATGAAATTACTCTTCAAAATAAATCATATGATAACTTAGAGGTTCAATGAATGTCCAATTCATTGTCCTATACCGGTTATGAATATTTTTAAGATTATCTTTTACCAGAAATATTTATCTCATTATTATCAACAACTTTATTTTCATACAAATTGAAAAAATTTGTTAATATAATTGTAATCATATAATTTATCAAATATGTCCATGCTTTAGAGGCATTATTGAAACATTAAGAAATAAAAATTCATATTCATTTGATAATAATAAAGCATAATAGAAATGTAGAAGAGAATTAATAAATAATTATGTTTTAAAAAATTAGACAATTTTTTTGGAGTAAATAAAAAAGAAAATAAACTATATTTTATACATGAAAGGAGTATAGTTTACCGACGTAATTATTTCCACTTTTTTCGGTCAAAATACAAACTCAACACTAATTAAATAATCATGCATTAAACTATTAATTAACATGCTGCATATAAATATTAAAATTATGCCAATAAAATAAATACAAAAATTTAAAATCATGTTTCCTAGGTAGTAAAATTCAGTTCTTGTTTTTTTTTTTTTAAGTTATCTCTTAAAAACCCATGAAAGTTTGAAGACAAGATGAATTAGAAAAAATTAATAAAACTTGTCAAATTTTATGATCATTTGCCAATATAATTTGTGAAATTAATAATTTATATTAGTATAATTTAAGAAGGAACAAAAGGAAATGGGATAAGAATTTTATAATTTAACAAGGTTTTGAGTTTAAATTTTAGATGTGCTGCAATTTTAATTAAAAATATTGAAGAGTATTTTACTGTTATTTAAAATTATATGCTGCATGCTCTCTGGATTAATTATAACATTAAATTAAAAAATAAAAAAAGAATTGTCAGTGTTCTATATAGGGTAAAATTATTACTGAGTTAACGTTTTATATATATATATATATATATATTAAGGCTGTAATCGAGCCGAAACAAATATTAATAAACTCAAGCTCAGCTCGTTTAAATATATCACGAGCTCAAGCTCAATTTGAACTTTTATAGTAGAGCTCGAGTTCGGATCGTTTAAAAATTATTAAGTTCGCGAGCGACAAGCTCGTTTATTATACTTAACGAATTAAATTTGAATTCAACTTATTAACAAATAAAAATAAAAGTTCGAACTCGATAACAAAATATAATATAAACGAGATTTAAACGAATACATTCGCGAGCTTTTAAACGAATATGTTCGTGAGCTTTTAAACGAATATGTTATTAAACTTTTAAACAAACAAGTTCGCGAATGTTTAAACGAACACGTTTACAGTTTAAAAGTTCACAAGCCCTTAAATGAAAATATTTACAAGCTAACGAACTAAACAATTTCAAACTTGATAAGATTTTTAAATTCAAATTTGAGCTCAAACTCGACTCATTAAGCTTAATAAACGATTCGAAATAGCTTTTTCTCAAATAGAGATTCCAAAATCTGGCTAGCGGTTTGGTTTATTTACGCTCCCAATCTCTCTTACTCAGGAAGCAAAATCGCAGTTATGATATGAAACCAACTCATTATTCCTTTGAAGGAGGACTAATAATTAGAAGTCAATTGACCTACCTAATTTTGCGACGAAAATAAACTATATAACAAAAATAAACTATATAACAAAGACTATTTTTCTCAATAAGGATTTAAAATTGGAAATTTCTTATGATCAAATTAAGTTAATGATGAAAGACTTTCAAAAATTATGAAAATTAATTTAATTATTGTCATTAATTTGATTGATCATATTTCATATCTAAACAAATATTAATTAGTGTCATTAAAGTTTTAGTTTAAAAAAGATATTGTAGAAAAATGGAAACTCGAAATTCAAATGGAAATGGAAATTAATTCGACATTTCACGATCGACCTATTATTAAGCTTTATATGGTATCTTAAGAAAGTTTCTTATATGTGATGGTAATATTTACCAAATATAAAAAAGACTAAAAATAATAATGAGTAAGCATATAGAAAAGTTAATTGGATAAAGTTAAAAAATTTTCAATAGAGAAGATTTATTTAAAATAAAGACATACATAAAATTAGAAAAAAATAATTTATTTTTTAATTAGTAATATAAAATATCAATTGGTGTAAAATAAAATTTTTTTATACAATAGATAAAACTAATAAAAATAATTTAATTTAATATATATATATCTAAATATTTTTCAATATAAAATAGAAAATATTTCTTCCAGGCCAATTGAATTAAGAAAATAATTCTATTTCGCAGGAATGTCGAGTCAAACCTCGATTTAATAAATATGGAGAGTTGATGATATGAAAGTAGGAACTATTTTAACCGTTAAAGAATATTTAATCCTATCTATAATGCAAATATATATATATATATATATATATGACGAAGAAAAGTCTTAATACATATCTTAAGACGTATGATGAAAACGAATTAATGTCCAAATTACAGTTTTTTCAATATTGTTAATAGTTTAATGTATGCACACAATCAGATATTGTTACGCCTTTAGGGTAGTGAATAAATTTTAATCTAATTCAAGTCTGAAATACTAGATGATAGTCTAAAAGATATTGAGATATTTAAAAAGAACTTCAGTCGAAGGAATGATTTGCGCTAAATTGGTAATATAGATACTAATTGGAAAAATGATATTAATCAGCGCAAATCGATTTCTGGATATATATTTTTTATAAATAATTATATAATTTCATAGAGTAGCAAAAAGTAATCTTGTATAGCTTTATTAAGAATGGAAGCTGAATATGTGGCGTGCTCCTCAGCTATATAAGAGATAGTTTGGTAAAAAAGGTTTTTGTAGCATATAAAATTGTTTAAGTTAGCATCTGAACTTGTGGCAATTTATTGTGATAGTAAGGTTGCATTAACATGTGTTAAAGATCTGAAATATCGTTAAAAGACCAAATATATTCATATTAGATATCGCTGTGTTAAAAACTTGATCACACAGAAAGAAGTGGTCTTGAAATATATTCCTATAAGTGAAATGGTAATAGATCCATTTACCAAACCAATAGCTATAGATGCATTTGTTAGACATGTGAAATCCCTAAGCTTAAGTAGGATGTAGTCGACTTGCATATGTTAACAGATCGCTTGTATTTTACTTATAATGATGCGAAGTGCATTTCTCATTATTTGCTAGTTTTATAGTTATTTCTATTATATGAATATGTTAAAAATGTCAATTAGCACAATTCGATGAAGTACATTGGTAGACTTAGATTGACTATCTCACATGAGTAATCACCTCTAGTGTTATTGAATGAATAGAGATGAGATTAAAATTTGGATGATTAAGACACAGTGGGAACAGATTTAGTCATAATATTACATAAAAAAAGTCGTTTTGATGAAGATTAAGATGAGATTCTTCGTATTTAATAATCGATGTGAATGACTTTCCCACTATTCATGTGTTTATTAAGAGAAAGTTGAATATGAAACTTGTTATTTGACAATGTTGAATGTGCAGATAAAAGTTTCAAGTTTGGCGCTTTAAGAGTAAAAAGACTGAGACTCATATAATGTTATTTATTTTGTGATTAAGATCAAGACATACACTCATATATCATTGATAAGAAAATAGTTGTTCTATTATAGTATGCACTCATACTGCATGTGTTAGACGACCTACTAGGAAGCAAAAGAATGAATTTCTGCTTCTTCGTTATTTGAGTCCTAAAAATCCTGAATACGAATTTCATATCTTATTACTCTTTGTGACTTTTAACTATATTATGACGTGATAAATTAATATTGGCTATTTTAGGATGTATCATATAGTTATGAGATGATACGACTTAATAAAACACTCCTAAAAAAACGAGTTAATTCAAATCTGATTAATATGAGGGTGAAAGAAAGAGTATTTTTGCTTATACACTTATTGCTTGTATTCACTAATCAGGGTTATTTCTCTTGATAGAGTTTCAAATAACTTAGAGTACATAGTAATTATAAAATTGATCTCAGTATGAATTCTTGAGGAATTGAATAATACTCGATCATGTGTATTAAGAAGAATACTTATGGTAAATAAGCACATTGCCAAGAGAAAATACATAATTGAGTTGATGTCTCCTATATGGCATATGTTTAGGTTTGTATTGGAACTTCTACCATTTGTGTGCTTCAGATCGCACGATCTATTGGCCTGTATGAATGATTCTTTATCTGAGTTTGAGTTGCTGAAATAACGTTTTGAAATGAGCCAAGCCCACTGTGGGCGAGTGAGAGATGTTGAATTTTGTGGTTCTAGGTCATTCATGTGGGCTTAACTAAGCTCAATACCTAAAATGAATAGTATAAAAGAGTTAATTTTTAAAGAAAATAAAATTATTCTATTCCAATATACACAGAAAGTAAGAAGAAATTTTTCTCCACATTCTTCATCTCTCATTTAATATAAGAGGATCAAAGAGCGTTTGTATCATAGATTTGAGTATGATCCTAGCAACCAGACATTCTCGAAACATTGAAATCATACAAATTTGATTCCAAATGTAAGTTTCTGCTGACCTGTATTAGATTAAACTTATTTTCTTTGATTTGACAATAATTAGAGAAAAAGATAGATGATAAAATAATGACATTATAATTTCTTAATTTTCCATCAAATTTTTAAAATATTTTTCACCAATTTGGAGGATATTTGTAGACTAAATCTACGACTAATGAAAGTTTCGAAATTGTGTACACACTGGAATTAAACTTTACAATCAACATGATCTGGAGGATACAACAGTAGAAATAGATTATATATATATATATTAATTTTTAGAGATAAACATAAGTTCTCATGTTTTAATTAATTAAGCTAATAAAATTGTGTTGAGAATTTGTTTTTCGAGAATTCTTTTTTTTTTTAAAGCTATTTCTTGGAGTTCAAAGAAGCAAGGTACAACAGCTTTGTCCTTATGAGAAGCTGAATATGCAACTGCAACGGCTTCAGCGTGTCAAGGAATATGGTTAAGGAGAATTCCAGTAGACCTTCGTCAAGAGCAAAATGGAACAACTAATATTTACTGTGATAACAACGCAGCAATTGCTTTGTCCAAGAATCCAGCTTATCATGGGAGAACAAAGCACATGGATATTCGAGTTCACTTTATTTGTGATCTTCTGGTTGATGGATTAATCAAGTTGCATTACTGCAGTACAAATGAAAAAAAAAATAGCAGATATCTTTACAAAGCCATTGCCACGTGATAAGCACATCTACTTCAAAAATCATTTTGGTGTTTGCAACTTTGAATCAAGGGGGAGTATTAGAGATTGATTCAAATTTGACAGTCATGCATTTTGCCCATGTCTTTTATTTTTCTAGATATTTTTCCTAGTATTTCGAATTGGGTCTTAGTAGTGGGAGCACTCTGAGTTAGTGCCATTTAGTTCTCCTATTTTGTTGCTTTTCGGTTTCTTTGTAAGTTCTGTTTAAAGGCATGAATAAACCATTTTTGCTGTGTGCGGTTCCAGCATTCTTTTGTGCCCTCAACCTGTTTGTTAAAATTTCTCTGAGAGTTGTGTATTTATTTTCTATTGTTCCAGAATTTGTGTTGCGTTATTTGAGAGTTCAAATTAAACTGAAGCCCTTTTCTCCAACAAAATGAAGGGGTACCATATGAAAACGATGAAATTTGTAAGTAACGAGTTTCATAGACCTTCATATCCAGCATCAAAACCAAAAGCAGTAGAATGGAAACAAACTCGAAGCTCAAGTAAAAAAGGAGGTACTCTTGTGTCTGTTCTTTCTACAAAACCCCGAAGAAAGACAGAGTTGAGAAATTAAATATCAATTTCAGGAGAAAGATGAAAAGCTAGATGGGGATGCAACTTTAAATCAATTTATCTGGGAAATACCAAGATGCCGATGAAGTTTCGGAGGAATGAAAAAAAATATTTTGTGAGCAATTAGACGCTGTTTTTCTATACATTGCATTTTTGTCCAAGTCGGCTTCAAACCTATGATGGGCTAAAGACACAAGACTTGGAAATTTTGTTATTGGGTGCCATAGGAGAGATGATGAAGGTCCGTTTATAGAGGAAAGCAAGCTAGAGATTAATTAGAGAGAAACAATTTTTGTTTTTATTGTTTGTGTTGAATTTCAAGTTCTGAGTATACTTCAGGTTTACTAAGTTTTTCTTGTTAACTGACAAACACATCTTCAGGGACTAAGGCAAGGAGGACTCACGGAGGCCCTGATCCTCTCCCAATCTAAAACAATTTATATGTATAGAACTTAATCTAAATAATAAAAAAAATTCAATAAGACTTTTCAAAAATATATATTTTATTCCTTCAATTATATATAAATTTTTTTATTATCTCACTAATAAAATAATTCTAGTTTGGTCCTACACATCCTTCAAATAAATATTGAACAACTAGATAGAGTGACAGCTCTTTAAGATTTCAATGAGAAATTCTGAGGTAGTATGAATTTATTATATCATTTATTGATTAAACCAATCATCAATTGATACATGTTATAATATATGTGAACTAGTTTATAATGTATGTTAGTTTTCAAGTCCAATGTCAGGTTTTATCACCAAGTCAACAAATAAAAGAAAATCTGATTGGTTGTTTTTAGACAAATATTCTGATTGGATTTTTGAAGTTAAGTGGCTGTAAGTTTTCCATCTCATTTAAAAATTGAAAAAGGATATTTACAAGTCTAGAGTAGTAGACATCATGGTTGTCGTGTAATGTCATATATGGCAGACCGAAGTAATGAGGTAAGCTGTTCAAGTACTAACTGTATTCCTCTGCATAGAAGTTACACATATGGCTAGAACTTTTTGTTTGATTTTTCTCTCTCTGAGCCTTTCAACTTCATCTTCATCTCCGTCTTCAACAATAAGAAAAGGCTCATCTCTTTCTGTAAAGAGGCCAGACCAATTTTTGATTTCATCAAACACTCTGTTTATTGCTGGCTTTTACCCAATTGGGGATAATGCTTACTGTTTTGCCATATGGTTTAATGAATCCCCCTCCACTGAAAAAACCATTGTATGGATGGCCAATCGTGACTATCCTGTTAATGGAAGAAGGTCGAAGCTATCTTTACAGAAAAATGGAAATCTTTTGTTAACAGATGTGGATCGAGTTGTTTGGGAGACCCATACTATCTTAAAAAATTCCTCTTTGTTGCAGCTCAAGGACACTGGCAATCTTATTCTGATTACTGAAGAGGGTGTTATTTTGTGGCAAAGCTTCAACTCCCCAACAGACACCCTTCTGCCTCTGCAACCACTTACTAGAGAAACCGAGTTAGTTTCATCAAGAAGCCAAACTAATTTGTCTTCAGGTGTATACAAGCTATCTTTCGATGATGCTAATGTTCTCCGTATCCGCTATGATGGTCCTCAGGTTTCAAGTGTTTCCTGGCCACACCCTACGCGTTTGCCCCGTGAAGTAGGCAGAACCACCTACAACGGCACAAGAATTGCAACAATCGATTCCTCGGGCTTGTTTACTTCATCTGACAATTTAACATTTTCTTCAGCAGATTATGGTGTAAATATCCAACGGAGACTGACGCTTGATTTTGATGGAAATCTTCGGTTGTACAGCCGAGAAAATGGATCCAAGTCATGGGTTGTTTCATGGCAAGCCCTTTCTGGAGCATGCAGAGTTCATGCTGTTTGTGGACCAAACAGTGTCTGCAGATACGATCCTGCCATTGGAAGGAAATGCTCTTGTCTTCCTGGTTATATACAGATAAAAAACACTGATTGGTCCTTTGGCTGTCAGCCAAAATTCAATCTTTCTTGTGCCAAAACTGAGGCTACTTTCCTTAGATTGCCATATGTTGAAAGTAATGGGTATGATTTTGGGTACTTTATAAATTACACATTGGTTATGTGCAAAGAATTATGCTTACAAAGATGTGATTGCAAAGGTTTTGTATTTAAATTCGTGTACAACAACTATCCTGATAATATTCCTTACTGTTTTCCAAAGATCCAGTTGCTCAACGGTTACTATAGTCCAAATTTCAAAGGTGATATGTATCTCAGAGTGCCCAAAACCATCTACATCTCAACCAACTGGCTTGATGATAACAAACTTGGATCAAATTGTCCGGCACAAGCTGTTAAGATAGATAGAAACTATGCACAAAGCCGTGACAATTTTTCACTCAAGTTCATGTTTCGGTTCGTAATCATTTTTGGAGCACTCGAATCTTTCATAATTATTGTGTGGCTATTGTTGACTAGAAACTGGTGGCACAAAGATACATATGAGCAAGGCCTTCTTCTTTCGGCAACTGGTTTCAAAAGATTCAGCTACTCAGAGTTGAAAAAAGCAACAAGAAATTTCAGAAAAGAAATTGGTAGAGGAGCTGGAGGAATTGTTTATAAAGGAATATTGAATGATGATCGAGTTGCAGCAATTAAAAGACTTGATAAAGCAGAACAAGGAGAGCCAGAATTTCTAGCTGAAATAAGCACCATTGGGAAGCTTAATCACATGAATGTGATAGAGATGTGGGGATATTGTGCAGAAGGAAAGCACAGGCTTTTGGTGTACGAGTACATGGAAAATGGTTCTTTGGCTAGAAATCTTTCTTCAAAGGTACTTGACTGGCGAAAGAGGTTTGAAATCGTGGTGGGAACTGCAAAAGGACTTGCTTATCTGCATGAAGAATGCTTGGAATGGATTGTACACTGCGACATCAAACCAGAAAACATACTCCTCGACTCTGATTATCAACCAAAGGTATCGGATTTTGGCCTTTCTCGGCTTTTAAACAGGGATGAAAATCAGAAAGCAAATTTCACTAGGATGAGAGGGACAAGAGGTTACATGGCTCCAGAGTGGGTATTGAATACCGAAATCACAGCTAAAGTGGATGTTTATAGCTATGGGATGGTCGTGTTGGAGATCATGACAGGGAGGAAACAAGCAATGGCTACTCATTCGGCTGATAGCAAAACAGGAGAAGAACAAGAAAGGCTTGTTGAATGGGTAAGAAAGAAGAAGAGTGCTGGAGGTGCTGCAAACACCAGTTGGATTGAAAAAATCATAGATCCTGAAATGGGCAAAGAATATGATAAAAAGAAATTGGAAAATATAATAGTGGTGGCTTTCCAATGCGTGGAAGAAAACAAAGATGCAAGACCCACCATGAGACAAGTTGTCGAGATGCTTTTGCAGTATGAACAAGATCCGATAATGGCAGGTGAAAAATTTTAATCATTTGTATTTCCCTCGTGTCCTCTCATTTCCTCCAAGACTTTTTTTCTCGGTTGAAAACCACAACTGTTCTTGCTGCCAAAATAAATGACTTTAAAATTAAGAATTTAGATGGATTTGGTTTCAATAACTAGGACTTTCCTTTATTAAAGAAAATCCCAATTTTAGGGAAATAGACACAATTGTAGCATTTCACTTCTTATATCATAAGTTTATCTCTTGAAATTATAGTTTCATTATCATTAAATTATATCTTATAAATCGTAGATTTATTAGCAATATAATAAAAATTTGTTATTTTATTAAAATATATTCATTTATTATAAAAATATAAATTTATTAGAAATAAATTAAAAATTCATTCATTTATTGACAAATATTCATTAATTTATTAGTAAAAGGTTCATTGGTTTATTAATAAAGATTCATTTCATTTATTTGTATATTTAATTTAATGGATATTATATTTTTTTATTTTGATTTATAAGTATGAATCAATTGACTTATTTTGAAATGAACTTTTACTTTGTTCGTAATAAACTTTTTTTCAATAAACTAATAAATATTTAATAAAATTTTCTCAATAACAAAATAATAAATATTTATAAAATTGTCAGTATGTATTTATTAGCTATATAAATTTATTTTATTTATAAAATTATAACCACTTTTTACACGTGGACTTTTAATCATAATGCTCTATGTATATATATACATAATATAATTTGTTGTTTTTCTAACTTGACTTTTTAATATCCCAAAAGAATATCTTCCACACTGAGCCCTTCCGTGAACACATATTCCACTTATAGGCCGTGCCATTTCATGCCGTATGATTAGAGAAGTAACCCACAGATAAAGGTCCATTTCATCCCATTTTCTTATGGAATCCATTTTCTCTCCCTCTATTCTCTTTCTTTCTTCTTTCCTTTTCATTATCTCTCTATGTTTTCTTTCTTTCTTTCTCTCTCTCTATTCCTTTTTTCTTCATCTCTTTTTTATTTCTCTTTCTTTCATATACTTTAATTACTAAACTTAATTAACAACAAAAAAAGTTTCTTATCAAAATTAAAAAGATATTTATTTTCTTATTTTTTTTGAATTCTAACAGTTATACAGTAAAAAGTATATTTACTTTATATTTATATTATATATTTCATATAACTATTTTATTCAAAATTATTAATATATTTAATTCAAATTACAAAGTATATGGTCTTTTCAAATAAAAAGTATATGGTTAAAAATATATAAAAAGTATATTTAGTATAAATGAGGTATATAAAATTTATATGTTTATTAAATATCAAAATAATTATAATAGTAAATAAAAACATATGTAAAATATATTTAATGTATATACAAAAGAAATACATTTAGTATAGATAAAGGATATGAATAATATACAATAAAATATTATTATATTTAATGTATACAATAAAATATTATAAAAAATATATGATAAATATATATTATTAATATATAGTATATATTTTCTTATAATTAAAATTGCTAATAATTCAAACTAATAATAAGCATATAGTGAACCTAAATATTAATAAATTTGAGGTATACGAAACAATGACAAAAAATAGAAATATATGTTCTATATATATGAGTAATTCATACTGAATGTTTGGTTGTTTACCAATTAATAAAGCTCTTTGGATAAATACATACTGAATGTAAGAAAACAATTAAAACCACAACACACCCTTTTATGTTTCCAATATGAATATTTCTTCCATTATAATTTATTTCAGCAAATATCACTAAGGGTGTGCAAAATCAAATCGAAACCGAACCAAATTGAATTCAATTTATTCAGTTTTTAGTTTATTCGGCTTGATTTTCTATTTAAAGTTTAGTTCAATTTTAAATGTTCAGAAACTGATTAATTTGAACTAATCAAAATTATATATATATATATATATATTATGATTTAATTATAATTTTTAGATACAAAATTATAATTTAAAATATTTTAATTTGTTTTATAGTAGGATAAAGTTATGAACTATAAAATTTTATTTTAATTATATTAACTAATTTTAATTTGGAGTAATTGATAAAGTTATAATAATTAATTTAATGTATACTAATTTATAAAAATGTAATAATTAATTTTAATTTATGATAATTTATAAAGTTATAGTAATTTAATTTAATTTATTATAATTATAGTAGTTGATGATGTAATGATTAAATTAATTTATCATAATCTATACTATTTTATTTTAACTTATACTAATTTACAGTTATATTACTCAATAGTAACTTATACAATATGATTGATAAAATTATAATAATTTATTTAATTTTATTATAATTAATACAGTTATGATGAGTGGTTTTAATCTATTATAATAATAATAATAGTTTATCTAAATTTAATAAATTAATTAAAAAACTAATTAAATTGAACCGAATAGAATCAAAATATTTCAATTTAGTTATATTCGGTTTTAAATATTATTCAATTCAGTTCGATTTTATAAGCCAATACTAGTTCGGTTCATTTTTATAAATTCGATTTGATTCAAAATTGAATCGATTGAATGCTCACTCCAAAATAGGAGTGGCAATTGGGTGAATCAGGATCTAATAATTTATCTAAATTTAATAAATTAATTAAAAAACTAATTAAATTGAACCGAATATAATCAAAATATTTCAATTCAGTTATATTTGGTTTTAAATATTATTCAATTCGGCTCGATTTTATAAACCAATACTAGTTTAGTTCATTTTTATAAATTAGATTCAATTCAAAACTGAATCGATTGAATGCTCACTCTAAAATAGGAATGACAATTGGATGGATCAAGATCGGATTTTATTCTTCCTCTTACTGTCCCCATCGATCAATTTATATCCATGTCATCGTCCCATATTCATACAAGAAAATAATATTAATCTTCATCCCCTACCCCAAATGGGATCAGGTATTCTCAAACGGGATCGGATATCTCTACTATATTTTTTAATTTAATTATATTTGATAAATCTATTTAAATTATTAATTTAATTCTCATCAAAATAAATCTAAAATAAGAGCAAAATTTATAAAAGATTCAATTTTTAATGTTTTATAATTCATACTTAACCATTGAAAATGACAATATTAATCAATGCATAAATAACTAGCAAAGTGAATATTTACAATAAAAAAACACCAAAGTATATTATAACCATTATATCTAAAAATTTAAACTAATTATTTATGTCATTCTTAAAGCCAAAATAATTCAAAACGATAAAAAGTAGCAACATTTCTATACAGTTGCAATCAAATGCACCACTTAAATTGTAATTATCAATATTATATTTGATAAATCTATTTAAATTATTAATTTAATTCACATCAAAATAAATATAAAATAAGAGCAAAAATTATAAAAGATTCAATTTTTCAATTTTTAATGTTTCATAACTCATACTTAACTAATGAAAATGACAATATTAATCAATACATAAATAACTAGTAAAACGAATATTTACTATAAAAAAAACACCAAAGTATATTATAACTATTATATCTAAAAATTTAAATTAATTGTCTATATTATTCTTAAAGTCAAAATAATTTAAAAAGATAAAAGATAACAATATTTTCATATGGTTGCAATCAAATACACAATTGAAATTGTAGTTGTCAAGATATTTACCATTAGTCTAAGATGATTTCTACAATTATTATATACGTTAACTTAATAATTTATATTATATAAACATCATTTATAATATCTAACAACAATATATATATATATATATATATATCATTTATGCTAAATGTCATCTCGAATTTTTCAGTAATCCTCCCTAATCCCAATTAAAAGTCAAAAAATCTTATCTCATTCAGATCGGTACGGGGCAAAAATCCACGGATCCTAGTTGAATAGGAGTGGCAATAGTGTGGGTTCAGGGGGGAAGATTTCCATATCCCTGATCCCCGATGGATAAATTTTTTTGGTTCACATCCCAGCATCTGGTGGCAACAGAGATCCCGATCCTAAATTTTTTTATTTTTTTAATATTTAAAATTTTTTTTATGTTTTTTATTTTAATTAATTAGTTAATTAAATAATTTTTTTAAATGCAAAATATTTTTAAATTAAATAAATATTATATTCTCATTTTATTATTTTCAAATTTATTAATTATATTAAAATATAAATAAATTTCATATGTATAAATATAAATAAATATATATATGTATATATTATATATAAATATAAATAAAATTTTCGAGTTAGGGATCAGGGAGGAAGATGTTTATACCGTTTCCGCCCCATCTCCAATACAAAAAAATTTTGGAATTGGGACGGAGTATAGAATAAGAGAAAAAATCTACCCCATTTGTGGTAAAGGAGGGACAAGGCACTGCGGATCGGAAAAAATTTGTCATCTCTATGGTTGAATTGCCATTTCTACCCCTAAATATCACTAATCTCAAATACAATCAGGAATTTGAATCACCACTTGTTAAGTAATTCACAACATGAAACTTAACAAGTCGTCTAACATCTAAAATCATAGGACAAAAGACCACTTATTAGGGGCATAGATTGGCAAAAGGGCACCACTTGAATTTTCAAAAGAAATTAACTTTTGAATAAAACAAATTATCAATAAAAAAGAACAACGACAGAGAGTACATGGAGATAACTGATAAGTAGTCCTCATTAGATACATTGACAAAAGAATACAGAAGACGAAATGGAGATAGATCGGTATGAACAAGTAAACACTTTAATGGATTGAGCTCTGAGGGATAATATCTTCCTCCAAAGCTAAGGGAAAATCGACACAAATACTATAGTCCAAAGTGGTAAGAAGGAAATCTGGGTTGAAGACCCGAGGTTGAGGGGCCTCAATGGGATGAGATTGTGGCTGTAAAAATCGAACCGGCCCGGCAGGTTCAATAGGAAAAATTGGGAACCGGCCCTTAGGCCGGACAGTTTTTACCTCCAAAATCAGGAGGGAAACGTCTGGTGAAAAAACCGATGATCCAGCCGGTTCAACCGGAAAAATCGGAAACCGACCGGTTTGGACTGGTTTTTCCGTGTTTTTTTTAATTTTTTGCAAACAAAAATTTAATTATTAAATTTGGTCCAATCTAGCCAATTTAACCAGTTCAATCAAGAAATTGATCCTTAAACTAGATGGATTAACCATAAACTAATCAAATTTGTCAAAACAAATATATTTTTAAACAATTAACTCACCTTTATTTATAAAATGATATGTTATCTTCATTCTTACTTTTTTTCTATATGGAATTGTTTACTCATTTTTACATTTTTTTTTATATTACTTTTCTTTTACAGGCTGATTGTATTTTCAAGTTATAAATTATCTTTATATTTAATAATTAATTAAATATTTAGTTATACAAATATATGAAATATAATTTTTTGAAAAAAATAAAAAAGAGAATATTAGATATGTTATATTATTCTTGTATACTAGAAAAGATTTTCAACAACTTATTCTCTATTTTTATTATGTATGAGACATATTATATTTTATTATATATGAGACATGTTATATTTTATGAAAATATTACGTAAACCGGTTCAATCCCAATTCTACCTTAAACTTATGACCCACTGGCTTTTTTGATTCATTGACCGGACCGGTTTTTACAATCTTGGATGAGGTATAACCAGAAACCTTAAAAATATAAGGAAAAAAATTTAAAGGAAGAGTTATATATAGAATAAACCTGTAATTAGAAAACAAAATTATTAAAAAAGTCATTTATTTTAAAGAAGGAATTCAAAAGTCCAAAACAAAATAAAGGTGTAAAAGTCTACTTCAAAACGAAGAGTGTATCGAGTGTACTTTCTACAAATATTTTCTTCGGAATTTTATAAAAATATCAAAAAATAGGTACTGTTTTTTATTTTTACCGGCACTCAATATTTTTTTCAATTTTATTGAAAATAACTTTTTAAAATTACAATAGTACTTAAATTTCAAAATCACCCCAAAATATACCCAAACGATATATTTTCGGCATACTTTCAATATATCTTGGGAATATCTTGATTCAATTTTCACCAAAAAAAACAAAAGAACAAAAACAATTAAATTGTTAAAGAAGAAAAATAGAATTCAATCAAAATTCAAAACATCACAAAATCTCAAACAAACAATTTGGTATATCTTTTTGGAATATCTATGGTATACCTTGAGAATACCTTAGGTATATTTCGAGAATATATTGAGTATTCCTTAGACATATTTTGGGTATATCTTGAAAATTCCTTAAGAATTCACTGGAATGAATTCTCTGGGAATACTTTTGGTATATCTTGGAGATACTCCGATATACCTTTGAAAATCCTATGAGAATACCTCAGATATACCTTAGGAATACTTTGGGCATGCCTTGGGAAGTTCTTGAGAATTTCCTAAAAGTAATTCCCTGATAATACCTTGAATATACCTTAAGGATATTTCGGTATACTTTTGGAAATTATATGAGAATATCTCCGGTATAGCTTGGGGATACTTTCACTTAGGGATATATTAGACATTTTCACCAAAAAAAAAATAAAGAACAAAAAAGAAATTAACAACAATACAGATTTTAAAGAAAAAATTGAAACGAAAAATTGAAGGAAGAAGAAGAAAGAGGTCATGGAAGTTGAAGCAACAACCACCTCTTCAACAATCAATCACAGACTTAACCAGAAATCTTTTTCCTCCTCTTTAATCGTCAATGCTTCGTCGATTTTGCGAAAGAAGTTTAGTGATCGATATGGATGAAAAGAATTTCAGTATAGATGAAAAGACAAAAAATTATCAGTAAATTAAAAAATATATTTAAATTTCGATAAACAGTAAAAAAAATTTCTATTTTCTTCTATTTTGGCTCATATTTGCTAATGAACAAAATGATTGAGACCTTGACAGCACAGTAGTAACAGGCCCATTACACTAAAATGGCCCAATACATGGAATATCGGAACTGCAAATTTAGGCACTATTTGGTGATATCATAATTTAGTCTGACTATAAAAATAATCTAGCTTAAATAACATTTCTATTTGGTAAAATAGTTTATTTAGGGAAAAAAATATTATAATCTCCTTAAAAAAGAAGTTTATATAAGTAGCATTTAAAAATAAGCTAGTAGACTATAATTTTTCTTTTAATTTATACCCTTATTCTTTTTATCAAATGACATATTATAATATATAATTGCTAAATTATATAAAATATAATTATTATATATAATATATTTTTTTGAATGAATATATAATATAATTATTAAGTTATTTAATATATATATAATAATAATAGAATATTAGATGATAAAAGTTGGCATATTTGATATATTTAATATAATTTTTATAATATATAACATGCATATATATTATATAATTCGTTTGCATTGTATATTTAATTATATTTTATATAATATTTTCATTTTATATTTTCAGCTACATTTTCATCTAATTTTACAAAATACTTTTGATTGAATTAATTACATTATCAGCCACCAAATTAATTTTTAGTTATTAGATTATTAACTACAGTTAGATTATCTATTTAAAGCTATATTATCAATTAGTAACTAAATTATAAGCTTGTTTTACCCAAGAGAGTCTTAATGGCGACTGTGTTGGATTTTGAAGGAGGCTAAAGAATAATTGAAACATATAAATTGTAAAGGGCGAGATGATTTTTGAGGACAAGACACGGGATGTTTTCCTCATCAGTTGTCTATGCAATCCAGCCTACCTCAGTTCCTGATCAGCAGTTAAAAGTACTGAAAATGCGCTGAATGCTCCAAAGGCTTAATCAGATTGCCTAAATTTTGCATATAAATCATTTTCACCTCAGCAAAACCCAAATGAACCAACAAACACAATTTTTTACTCATTCAAGTGTTTGTTCTATTTTTAAAGAGAACTGACATTTTATAGTTAGGGAATCGTCGTGTTGGACTTGACAAAAACGGTTCTGTCGTTTTAAAGCTATCGATTTTAACAAACTTCGTCTCCAATTGAATAGTCCATTTCATTTTTTTTTTCTCTCTCTCTCTTAAATATCTGAGGTTCAAAATCGAAGATAAACCAACAAATTGAATCATTGAAAAATTTTTTTTTTTTCATTTTTTCTGAGATCCACTTGTTCTTCCATAAAAAGAACCTAATTACCATTTTAGTTCCTATGTACACTACCAAAATTATTAGATCTGTATAATGCAACTATTAAAGCAACTTTAAAGAAACAAAGACCATTTCTTCCCCATTCGCCTCTCTTGCTCTCTCCGATTCTTGCTGAATCGACTCTGCTGGATTCTCATGATTATTACCCACTACTCTATTTTCCCTACGCTATTTTGCTGATTCCAATTCGCTTAACCACGGCGTTCCTTATGGCTTCTGTTTGCAAGCAAAGCCCATTCTGCTCAATACCTGACATGTAGCTCCTCACTTCCTTCCTTACCATCTCTTGCATCACTGCCAAGAACTCAGGACTGAAGAACTGAGTCTCAAACCCAACACCATTCGGCTGCTTGGATGGACCCACAGGCATACCAACTGGTGGAGCCACCTGTGTCTGCACAATATTCGTTGGATTTAATCCAGGACTAAACCCGGATCCTGAACCGGATGCAAATACTTGATTTGAGACTTCGCAAGAATCAAATCCTGGAAGGGAGAGGCTCAAGGACGTCGGCGGATCCGTAGAAGAAGAGGTGGCATCGATTGAAAGAGCCGGCGGTACCAGTGAACCTGTTCTCGCAAGGGGCCTGTAAACCGGAGACGACTCCATAGCGGCCAGGCTGGAATCGCTGATATCGGATCCGGATGGGCTGCTCGGATTCAGAAGAAGCCTGGAAGTGTTAGTCGGAGCACCAACGCTGGCGGATCTCTTAAGAGGCTGTTGAGCATGTAAGTCGTCGAAATCTTCATTGAGTGAGGAGCATTTCCTCTTGAGGGTGGAGTTCCAGTGATTTTTTATAGCGTTATCCGTCCGACCATTGAGGAGGCGAGCAATGGTGGCCCACTTGTTACCGAAGCGAGCATGAGCCCTGATAATGGTCTCATCCTCTTCAGGAGTAAAAGGCCTATGCTCAACCTGAGGAGACAGCTGGTTGCACCATCGCAATCGACAAGACTTTCCAGATCGACCAGGAATCGATTTGCTTATTAAAGACCAGTTTCTGGGGCCATAGTTTTCGACCAATCTCTGCAACGCCTCGTCTTCTTCAGGACTCCACGGACCTTTGATCCGATCAACGTCTTTTCTCGCTGTAGAAGCCATGTATTGACAGAATCCTAACAATATAAAACGCTTATTGGAAATTAATGAACCAGACAGTTCTCAATTTAATTGGTAACAGGAAAAGGGCTTTTTCTTGATGATGGGAGGTTTTGGTGGTGGAGGCCAAGCCTCGCCTTCGATTTTATGAAAGAACAGAGTAAACGGAGTATAGAGAGGGGCAATATATATGGAAGGGATAAGGATAACTGGTTAAACCGGTTTCATTGACCGGTGATAGCCGTTGAGAGTGGGGGATTCTTCCTGGCAAGGCAGTTACTAGTAAACAGCTGTCAAATTGACACGCGTCACCTCATAATATCTCCAACTTACACGTATAATCAGTAGCACTCCACTCAAAAACTTTGGGGTTTTATCTGCAGTTGAAAACCATACGGCTCGTTCACACCACTGCACAATTACGCAATGCATAAAAGTATTAACTTTTTATATTTAAAAATATTCTAAAATATTTTTTATTCTGTTTAAAATATTTTTTAAAATAAGGGCAAAATAATATTTTATTTTATTTTTTAATTTTTAAATATATATATTTTTAAAATTAATATGACAGTTTTTTTAAAATAGTGTGATAGTAGTTAAAAAATTATATAAATCTATACAGAACTAGAGATCAAATGACTTTAAATTTACATAAATATAAATATATTTATTTAAAACTAATTGTATATAAGCTAGATCCATACAAACATAACTAGATTAATACATACATACTGTTATTATGGGAAATGTCAATATAACTGAATTAAAAAAATAGATTTAGAGTATCACATCACTCTTAAATTAAATTAAATTTCTCTCGAGAGTCCATTTGATATAAAATTAAAAATATATATTTAATAGTTAAAAAATAAAACTATTTTCACACAAAAGTAAAAATTCAGGTTTTTTCTGCCCTTAAAATAAAAATATTGTTGAAAATGCGAATTTTTTTTTTTTTGTTTGGGATGTATAATAAGTTTTTTTAGAAAAGATGTATAATATATTTTATTGAGTAAGAGAAACAGAAAAATTCTTTAAAAACAAAAATAAAAATGGTTAGTCAGCAAAGCAAGTGACATGGCCAATGACAAAATTAATTAAGGAAATTTTATAAAAATACCAAAAAAATAGATACTCATTTATATTTTTACCGCTATTCAAAAATTTTTTCAATTTTATTGAAAACAACTTTTTAAAATTATAATGATACATAAATTTCAAAATCACCCACAAATATGCCTAGATGGTATATATTCAGTATACCTTTTATATACTTTGGGAATATTTTTGTTTAATTTTTACAAAAAACCAATAAAAGAATAAGAATAATAATTCTTTAGAAATATCTCGGGTATACCTTAGGAATACTTTGGAATTTTTTGGGAATATCTTAGACATATTTTGGAGATATTTCGATATAACTTTGGAAATTCCATAGGAATACATCGGGTATATCTTGAAGATAGTTTGGATATATCTTAGAAATTCTTTGGAATACTTTGGCATATATTCGGAAATTCCATGAAAATACATTGTGAATACTTTGAGGATATTTTAGAAATACTTTAAATATATCTTAATTAAATTGCCTAGATTTTCACTAAAAATATAAAAAGAAGAAAAAGAGGAAGTGAATAATTATTATTAATAATTAATCATGTAGTAGATTTTGAATAATTATTTAGCCCAATAACACTCAAATTATTGATTTATTGATTAACAAGTATTAATTACATTGTTGATAACAAAAGATTAGTAAAATAATTTTTTTAATCAATTAAAGTGTGCTCAGTAATACCTTCGATCAGGTGGCAATACTTGGGTTGAATATACGATTTTGAATTTCATTAATTACTCCAACTCAATTTTTCACCATTGAGAAGGTCGGTGGTTTCAGCAAAAGCTACAATGAGCTTACTGCTTCTTTTCCCGACGATTATTACCAATATGTCATCTTCAACTTCGTCACCATCGATAATTGCTGGAAAAGCAAGATCTTCTTTATTGTATGGTCCGTCCCTTCTTGTTCTCATCTTATCTTATTAATATGAATTCTAGAGTTAAATGTAGAGGCTGTGGAGGATTGAGGAGATAAGAGGAAGCAAAGTATTTTTGATGAGTATTAATGAACGAAAGAAAAACAAAAAAGGATAGAAGAGAAAAACAGATTTAATAAACATAAAAAAAATTAAAAAATATCTATAATTTTAAAAAAATATATTAAATTTCAGTAATTTATGTAAAATTCTCGTTAATTAAGTGGCAGTCAAGTGAAGAACGGAAGACAAACGTAAACACGGAATATCGGTATTTAAAAGTTAAACGGCCGTTTTGGAAGTTACAAAAAGAAACGTGGAGATTAGAAATAGAGAATAAATATTATGAAAATAATGGTTTCTTACTTTCTTATCTGATGATGAAAGGCAACTGTTCAAAAAAGAGGTGAAGTGTACGGGTGGAGATGGACGGGAGCGGGGGAATGGCTCACTTTGACCGAGCCAGCCTGGATAGCATTCACGTTAAGGGATTTTATTTTTTTCAATTAATTAAATTAAAAAAGGATGAGAGAGAGAGAGTGAGGGGAGAGAAGGACGCACGGAAGGTGATGAGCTGGCAAAGAAAACGACAAAAAAGAATCGGGGGAAGAACGGTACTGCGATTCTGTCAGTCCAGCCTGTCAAGTTAGGCCCACTCAATTACAATACCCAACATCTTAACGGCCAACTCCCCCACGTGCCGGTTTTTGAACTGCCAAAACCGACTCCACCGTTTTAATTTTTTTTTTATTTTTT